>CAJHQQ010004668.1:0-25083 GCA_905132885.1 Moricandia moricandioides | reverse complement strand
TACTTTTAAAAACAGATTATAAACATAAAAAATATGCTGGGAAATGGCATTTCTTTTTGCGACCGGATTCTGTAACTCAGCCATTTCTTTCTTCTTCAACTCAGCCGCCTTCTTTTCATCAGCCTTCCGTTGCTTTGTCTCAGCCGCTTTTTTTCTCCTTTTATCAGCCGCCTCCTTCTTCTTTAACGCAGACTCTTCTTCCCTACTTACAGCCGTTAAGTTATTCTTAGGAGACACATCCTTCTTTCCTAACTCAGCCGCCTCTTTGTCATTCTCTTTAACCTCATATCCTTTTTGTTTAAACCCTATTATCTTGTGCCCGCATCCTAAGGCTGGGTCCTTTGCAGGAGAAACACCAACGAAATCAACAGTGTCTCCCAAATTCTTAGCAGGTGTACTATGGACAGAGGCCTTAGCAGGTGCACTATGGACAGAGGCCTTAACAGGTGGACTATTGACTGACTGCTGCGGAAAAAAGTTCGGCGGTGGCGGTGGCGGCGGCGGCGGCGGCAACGTTAAAGATTGTTGGGAAACTTTAGAGAAGTACTCGTCCACTGCAACTCTGACTAAATCAGGAATGTTCGTATAACTGGACTCGATTCTGGATAACCGCGCGTCGAAGTTTTCGAAGTTGTTCTCGTGGCTGTCTATTTTTGAGACAATTCTATCCAGAGTATACATTATTTTCAACAGTATCGGATTTTCTCTAATATCATCCTTACCTTCCTTCTCGTAAGCACCCTTTCCCTCCACAGCAGCTTCATCCTCTTGGAAGCTGCTCACTTTCTTCTGCTTCTTAATGGGTGGCTCAGCCTTTGACGAAACACCAAAAACCTTTGCGTTTGTTTGTTTGCGTTTCATCTGTGTTCCCCAAAAACCTCTAACAAACTGACCTGCATATATGTTTGTTATCAAGTTAACGAGTTGCGGGTCAGCTGCTTCATTCGGCCACTGAGGAAACATCTCTTCTACGGAGTCCTTCATAACCTTTTTTCTCACGCGCACCTACAAAATCAGCCACCGAATACATAATAACTCAGCTGTCAAAGTACTAATAACTCAGCCACAAAGTACCAAAAACCCAGCCACCATGCCACCATATAAACACTATCTCAGCCATCAAATAACTAATACCAAGAAACCCAGCCACTATGTACATACTAATAACTCAGACACTTTGTACATGCTAACTCAGCCATCAAATAACTAATACCAAAAATCCCAGCCACTTAAGTACATAAGTACTTATAACTCAGGCAACAAATAAATAATAAATCAGTTGACACCTTACCTCGCCATGTTTTCTAATCTCCTCGGTAATGACAGTATCAAAACTTGAACGTGTACGCTTTCCACCCCATCGAAAAAGTGGAACTTCTTGCTCATTGACCACTCTCCCAAAACGCTCTCAAAAACAAATGACAGATTCATACGCCCAAACCAACAACACGTCCTTCAGACCGCTTATGGTGTATGTCCTTCCTTGTGGATTCAACATCTTAATAGAGTCAACAAAAACTTCATATGCAGTCCGCCCCCATGGATACGTCATCATGGCTTCATCGTCGAATATTCTTTTTGCACTTTTAAACGGTATCCTAGAATTATGATGCAAAGCATAAAGTCCCATGGCTTGAAGAAGTACCAGCCCTAACCATTTACGCTTTTCAAAACTCCAGGCCGGACATACCTCTAATGCTGCCCTCAGTTCATCTAACTTGGGTCCCACCCCAAGCGGCAGATTCAACTCCTCCCAAAACGCTTTGTATTGGTCATGTTCAAAACTTTCTGTTGGCACTGGATCTGTGTTTAACCCAGTGATCTCACCAAATTCGAGTAAGCTAAACCTGATAGGTTCATCACCAACTAGACTCCAAATCTCCTTCATGTATACTCGAAGCTGTCGACATAGTAGATAGTGGAAAGTCCTACCAGACCACACGCTTTTGCGTTCAGCTAGCTTCACAATAATTCCAAGAGGACCCTGCCTCATGTGATCCCACACATCCCGTCCTATTGCTTCTCTGACGTTAGGGAAATCTCCCATCTGCAAATTGTGATTAATCTCTTTATTTTCTAGATTATAAGCCCCTTCAGCGTAAAGTCGTGGAGAATAATCTCGTGCTTGATCTTCAGAAATAGCCATCTGATCCTAAAACACATATATAGATAAATCAGCCGCAATAGAAACAAAACTCAGCCACAACATAATAAATAACCCAGCCACCATATAAGGCAGTCGTATTAGAAACAAAACTCAGCCGAAACATAATCAATACCTCAGTCAAAACATAATCAATAACTCAGCCAAATCATAAATAATAAATAACTCAGCCACAACATAATATATAACTCAGCCACAGTAATCAATAACTCAGCCAAAACATAATCAATAACTCAGTCGGATCATAATCAATAACTCAACCACTTCATAAATCAAACTCAACTCAGCCACACTATACAATAACTCAGTAACAACATAATCTATAACTCAGACACGTTGTAAATCAAACTCAGGCACAACATACCAGAGAAGATGAGAAGATGATGTCGTAGATACGATTACGTCGAAACTTTTGCGGAGAAGAGGATGTCGACGAAGATGATATCGGAGACGGTTAGGGTTTAACGAGGTCGACGAAGATGATTTACGATATCGGAAACACTGTTTGAAACGAGAGTATTAGTTGTGACGAAGATAATTTTGTGATTTCGTGATTTCGTAATCGATTAGGGTTTAACGAAAGTTGTGACGGAGAAGTTGTGACATTAAGACTTTTTTTTGTTCACCGGAGATATGGGACTGTTGATTTTCCAGTGTAACTGTTGATGACACAAATTAGTTAGTGACGTGGATTGTCAAAATTATGATGTGTATTTAATAATTAAAATTTGTATCAATAGTAACAAAATTAAACAAGGGTGTTTATTGTAATTTACTAGGAGTCTAAAAACATTCTAGTAATTTTTAGAAAATATATATTATTCTAGTCATATACAAGCTTTTGTGTATCATTTTAGTAATTTTCTCATTAAATTATCATTAAGAAACCCATTTAAGAGTCATGGGATAATTATGCTCTTAGGGCATTATTAATGTGGGTGCTTAGTGAGGTGCTTAGAGCACCTTTAACGCATGGGTGCTTATTTTTTTTCTTTTTTTCTTTTTTTTAAAAAAGAAAAGATAACCAATCGCGGACCGCCACGTGTCAGTGGGGCCCGCGAACAATTGAAAAACCATGGCGTTTTGAGCAGCGATTCCTATTTTGGCGTTTCGAGCAGCGATTCTTATTTTTTCTGTGGGGCCCACTAATTTTTTTAAATTATTTTTTGGATAAGCACCCCATCAAGCACTTTCGTTGATGGTGCTCTTAGTGAGTTGTTAAATAAAAGTTTTTCTTGTCTTGCTTCTTGCAATGTTTGCGGGCCCACTGACACGTGGCGATCCGCGATTGATTCGTTTTTATTTTTTTTTAATCAGAAAAATAAATTAAATAAGAATCCCAAATGGGGTTTTGGGTAAATAGTGCTCTTACAAACTTAGTAGTTCTCATTGCCTCAAATTGACCCAATTTATGCCTCTGTGTGACATATAAATGTTTTTAAATAAACTTTAATAGTTATCTGCCTATACCTAAGCTATTGAAAAAAAATTCAGCTTATTAAAATAAAATATATACTCTACAACATGGTGATTTCTTGTCTCCTGGTGGCCAATATGAGGTATATTAATATATTTCATATAATTATTATAATATGGTAACATCAGAAAATGTCCACGCGGTTGTGTAGTTTTGATTCTTGAATACCTTTATTAAGACAGGAGGAGACTAGTTTTCCACAAAAATGTCTGCCCCACGGTTGCAAACAACGATAGAGAACCCAACTCTTGAGCTTAAAATCATATCAGCCTGTAATGTTAGCTACATCGATGCTACGGACAAGGTGGACGTGTACGCTGTCGTTTCAGTGAAAGGCGACCATAGTCAAAAGACACAAGCAGCCAAAACACCCATTGACTACGATGGTGGTTCAAACCCGACGTGGAATCACACCATTAAGTTCTCCATCAACGAGAAAGCAGTGTGTGACGGTCCATTAATCATCTACATCAAGTTATATAGCTATTGGCTCGAAGGAGAGGATGATCTTTACTTGGGAGAAGTCAACGTCTCTGTTCAAGAGCTTCTTGCCTCAAATCCACATCCCCCGTTTGCTAACGGTAACGTCAATAAAATGAAGTTGGTGACTTATCCTCTCAGTTTCATAGGAGAAACAAAACCTAATGCAAAGCTGTCTCTCTCATACCGGTTTAAACCGGTCAAGGATCTATATCCTCCGACACCGGATTATTCATTACCGTTTAGCCAACCTATATACCCAAACCCGGATCCAACAGAACCATGCCAGCCAGTCATATACTCTCCTCATCAGTTACAAACCACCACGGTGACAAAACTAACCCTACAGCTCGTGATCAAATTCGCCAAGGACATAAAGAAAGTCAACGTCTTCAAAGAAATGCATGTCTACGCTTCGGTTACGATCCGTGAGGGCAAGAAAATAGTTAAGCATGGGGGAAATACACCTATAGCTTTCACCGCTTATCAAAACCCTAAGTGGGATCACGCCGTCAAGTTTCCACTCGACGAGGCATTAGCACGAGACGGCCGTTTGTTGCTATTCGTTGAATTAATGAGCCACCGACCTATTTTAGGAGATAAGCATATTGGAGAAGTCAACGTCTCGGTTCAGGAGCTAATGAGATTGAATCCTCCGTTAAGAAAAGGTGATGGCAACGACATGATGTTGGTGACCGAGGATGTGTCCACTTCGTCTGGCAAGAAAGGGACATTGACCTTCACGTATAGGTTTATTACGGAACAAGTTACAGTTCCCATTCCCAAGCCTTCACCATCCACAAACCCTCAACCATTTATTATGTATGTACCTGTCTCGCATCAAGGAGCCTCGGGTTTTGTCCCTGTTCATCCAGGAGTCCATGACGGGTCAAGCAATGGTTTAGTGCCAATTGGTACGGCACCTCCATATCAGTCACATGTATACTATTCACCACATCAGCCACAACCGCATACACATCAACAACAGCTACCACCAGAGAAGTTGCAGTGTCAACCATTCTATGACACACAACCACATTCATATCAGTCATATGGAAACCAACAATGTTCACCACTCGAAGCACATACACAACATCATGTCCATATGCCACCTCAACAGCAGACAGCAGCACAGGCGCAAACGGAAGGCGCGCGACCACAAGTGAAGCCTCAAGGGGGTACCATGGCAGCGGTAGGATTAGGAGCGTCGGTTTTGGGACGAGTAATAGGTGGAGCCTTAATAAGCGACATGATGTCCGGTGAAGCAAACATATACGAGGGTGCGGCTTGAAGAGTTTGGTTAATTCACTGCATGTGATGAATCCTTAATATAAAGTGAAATTCGTTTTTTTTATATTTTGTTAAATTCAATTATTCCTTCTTTTCTTTTCTGCTATTTTTTTTTTTTTTTGGTTTGTCTTGTGGGTTCTTTCATCTTTGTGTGTCCTCGCTTGTATGGTTCCAAATGGGGAAAGTTGTAAAACGAAATTTGGTTTTACAGAAGATTACATTTGTGTTCAACATCAGTTACATTACCAAAGCCCAGTATGATATCTGAAATGAAAACTAATGAATGCATATATATTCGATTTACAGTTTTGAGTCATAACTTCATAAAACTCATAACTAAAATGCTCATGAATTGTCTTCATCAAGAGGTTTCCTTGCTAGAAAAGAGAAATATATCGTAGTTGTTCAACGTTCAGTGTTCTTTATGCTTTGAAAATTTTCTGTTCCTTTTAGAGGTTTTACGACTTGTCTCGTATGAGGTTTCTTTTGCTTTATCTCTCTCTCTCTCTCTCTCTCTCTCTCTCTCTCTCTCTCTCTCTCTCTCTCTCTCTCTCTCTCTCTCTCTCTCTCTCTCTCTCTCTCTCTCTCTCTCTCTCTCTCTCTCTCTCTCTCTCTCTCTCTCTCTCTCTCTCTCTCTCTCTCTCTCTCTCTCTCTCTCTCTCTCTCTCTATATATATATATATATATATATATATATATTTATAACTATTGATTTGATTTACTTTGAAAAAAGCTTCTTTGTTCTTTTATTTGTAGGCATTCTTTAAAGCTTCAAAGAATTCAAAAATTAATGTATTACCACTTTCTCATATTATCAATGATTTTACTAAGGAGTTGTTCGTTTGCTCATTCAGATGATCCACATGGGTGAAAATGCAAATCAATGTTCGTTTAGTGCATTAAAATGCAACATTAAGATGGATCATCCAACTACATTTTTGAAATTCATTTCAAATTCTTACCCAAATGGGGTGAGTTTTCATGGCGCATCTAGATGCGTTTAGTTCATTCCAAAATGAGAAATGACACAAATAATCTTTTAATTTAAAAAGATCTTTTTAAATTTAATACCATGAAATTACATATTATTTTGGTTTCATATTTTTATGGAAATTATATTTTTCTTCAAAACCGTAAAAATATGCATTTCCACAAAAATTGTAAAAATCTAATTTCAGCCAAAACCACAGAACACACTTTTCTGCCAAACCCACAAAAATATACTTATTTGCTAAAATAACAAAAACACACTTTCCTATCAAATTACAAAATGTAGTTTTCCCGTTAAAACAAACATTCCCGCCAAAACGTAATTTTATGCCAAAACCGAAAAAACCTATTTTTCGGTAAAACCCGCAAAACGCATTTCCCGCCAAAATCGCAAACACGCATTTACTCGTTAGTAACGCATTTTCCTGCCAAACCCTGTAAACACACATTTTTCCCGCTAAAAACGTAAAATGCATTTTCCTGCCAAAACAAAAAAAATCCATTTTTCCGTTAAAATGAATTTTCTCACTAAAACACATTTTCCACCCAAAACCGTAAAAACTCACTTTCTCACCAAAACCGCAAAAACATTTCTACAAAACCAAATCACACTTTCATGCCAAAATTGCAAAAACATATTTTCCCATTTAAACATAATTTCTTGTCAAACCCGCAAAAACGCAATTTTCTTCTGAAATCGTAAAAATGCACTTTCCCGCCAAAACTGACAAAACACATTTTTCTGTTAAAATCGTAAAAATACATTTTTCCACCAAAACTGCAAAAACACATTTTCCTGCCAAAACGCACTTTCCCGCTATTTTTTGCCAAAACCGCAAAACACATTTCTCTGCTAAAACAGTAAAAATGCATTTTTGGCCAAAACCCTTAAATGTAGCTTTACGTCAAACCCGTAAAAATCGCAAAAATGAAATTTTTCCGCCAGAACCGTAAAATACACTTCCGTCAAATCCGTAAAATGCATTTTTCCGCCAAATCCATGAAACATGTCTATTTTGTCATTTTAGTAACAAGTGCATCTGGATGCAAATGTAAGTTTAAAAAAATTAAAAGCAGACAAACATAGTTACATTCATATGATTCATCCAAATGCATAAACGAAATACATAAATGAACAAAATCCAGGTAGATCATAAATTTAGATGAACCATATGGATACACTTTTTGAGATGTATACACGAGCGTGGCCTAAGTCAACTTTTGAAACAATCAAATTAGTGGTTTTTTTGTTCTTAATTTTTTTGTCTCTAAACCTATTAATCGTCCTACTGAAAATTAAAAATCATTTCAGTTAAAGTGATCATAAATTTGATTTGGGTTTGGGTATTTTTAGTTCGAGAAAGTGGTAATACATTAAAATCAAGTGATGGACAACCCATAACATGGCCCGACCAAGAACCAATCCGACCGGCCCATGAGAGAGAGAGTCCGCCAAATACTTTCCATTTTACTAAGTCTTTGTGTTTTCCTTTTCCTAGTTGGATTAGAAATTATTATCTTTCCATTTATCTTATGACGGTCTATTTGTAACTCCTTATATATAAAGGGAACCTCTATAGTCGATTAATAATAAGAGTACACATATTCCTCATTAATTTTACAACACGTTATCAGCATGATTTGTTCTCTAAAAACCCTAAGCTAAATTCGATTCCCATAAACCCTAAAACCTAGCCGTCGAAGAATCTTAACCCTAATCTCGTGATCAAGCAACAATCAACACGATCTAAAGCTTCTGCAACAAAAGCATTTGATCCCTTTATCTCTACGATCTGATACAAACCTAGGCGATCCGATCAGCTCGATCCCATTCGTAGCGAATAGCTCACGATCCGATAGTATCCAGCTCACAACCCGATAGCGACCAACTCGTGATCCGATAACGACCAGCTCGTTCCGACTAGAGGCTCTCCCATTCTCGGTGGTCCATTCAACACGACTAGAGATTCACGGTAAACCCTAATTCAACAAATCCGAAACTAGAACCTTGCTACGCTGATGGATAGGATACCGAACTCAATCCTGACCACATAGGACTCACATCCATTGATTTTTTGCTTGTTTGGTTGATTGTTTAAATATAATCACATAGAAATCGAGTGCTAGGTTGTTAATCTACATATGATTTAAACCCTAAACAAAACTAAACTGCATGGATGCAAGCCGCATGCCATGCATGATTCAAAACCCTAAATATAAAATTGAACCTTTTAATTGTTTGATTGATCTTATTGTTTTGAAAATTTAAGATTATTGCTAGGTTGATTGTCCATTAAAATCGATTGATTGATCAACTAGAAATTGCTTGTTAAGATTGTTAATGAAATCAAACCAACTGATTGTTTTGAATAAAACCGACCACATGGACCGATAGGTTGATAGACATGGTCTGATAATTTGATAAATTTGGTCCGATAGGTTGCTAGATAGACTCGACCACATAACTTTTTAGGTTGATAGATGGGTAAACGACCTATTTCCACACCAGAAATATCGTATAGTAATAGTTCCACACAATCTTTCCTGCTCGTTCTAATTACACAAATTTTAAGTATATGAACCTATTTACCCCCATTTTTAAAGATCGAAACCCGAAGCCACACAGACGAAGGTTTTGCTTGGTTTTACTGGTTTGGAATCTAAACCGACATTAAACCAGTTAAACCAATCAAACCAGTTGAAAACAAACTGAAATTAAAACCCAAACCAACTTGATATTCAATAATACCGGACCTAACTCTTTAGTAGAATGTTGGTTCATGTTATATTTAGATATCAGGTCTGATCGGGTTTAATTTTAGTTTGATACCAACTGGTTTAATATTGGTTTAGATTATAAACCAATCTAAACCTTTGCATGTATGGTTTCACGTTTTGATATTTGAAGATGGGGGTAAATATGTTCATATACTTAAAATGCGTGCAATTAGGTTCATATACTTAAAATGTGTTAAATTATGACGAGTATGAAAGATTGTGTGGAACTGTTACTATACGATACTTGTGGTGTGGATATAGGTCGTTTACCCTTGATAGATTGATCTGATTGCATGACATGTTAGGTTTTTAGTATAATTGTTTTGAATTGAGGTTAAGACATTGCATCATTCTCGTACTAGCCAAATGGCACTGCATCATACATATAACCGGCCACATAAATATTGCTTGATTGTATGACCATTATCTTGATTGCAATTACACTTAGAAAAAAATTATGCTAGGTTGATAAAACTTGGCCGAGAGGCTTGTTTGAACTGATTGTCTTGTGTGAACATGAACACTTCTGATATCTAAAATCTATAATCATATAATCTAGATGTCAAAAATCAATAATTTGGAATATGCTGCCCTAAATCTCTTTGGATAATTACCTTCAATGGGCACTTGATACAAAGATCATCCTAAAATCTAAAGAGGTCGGTGAAAGTATCATTGAGGACAATAATGTCAGTGAGAAAGATCGGTACAGAGCCATCTTAATAATTCGTCATCATTTGGTGGAGAGTCTCAAAGATCAATACCTAATGATTGAAAATACTCTAGACTTTTGGACAGAGCTGAAAAGCAGATATGATCACCAAAGAACGGTGTTCTTACCAAAGACTTTATATGATTAGAGAAATCTTAGGATCTAGGACTATAAGTTCGTGGACGAATATAATTCAACACTGTTTAAGATTGTTTCAAAATTGAAAATGTGTGGTGAGACCATTTCGGATAAGGATATGCTTGAGAAAACCTTTCCACTTTTCACACAAGCAATGTGTTGTTACAACAACAGTATCGTGAGAAAGGCTTCACGACTTATGCTAATCTTATATCTTGTTTGTTGCTTGCTGAGCAAAACAATGAGTTACTAATGGGAAACAGTAAGATGAGACCTCCAGAATCGACACCATTACCTGAATCACATACAGCCACTGAAGCCCATAAAGAGGCTAATCACGTCCAATATAATGGCCAACACGGCCACAGTCGTGGAAAATGGCATAGACGTGGCCGCGGTCGAGGTTCGTTTGGCCGCGGGCGAGGAAACCAGTATGATGGCCGAGACCATTATGGTCGAGATAGATCCAGTAACGTCTGTGGTCGAGGTAGAGGCTGTGGTATCATTTCTAAACCACATGTTCCGACCACAAGCAACAAATCAGTGTGCCATAGGTGTGGGATGATTAATCATTAGGCAAAGACATGTAGAACTCCTAAACATCTTTGTGATCTCTATCAAGAGAGTTTAAAGAAAAAGAACCCTGAAGCCCATATGGTCTACAAAGATAGTGAAAATGACTTTGATCATGAAAAGGATGATCTCATGGAATATGAAACTTCAGATTGTGTTAAAGACTGAAGATTGATTTTGATATTTGTGTGTTCTTTGATTCTTCTTTGATTTGATATTTGATTTGGTTTTTTTCATTTCTATGTTGTCAATTCCTTAAACTTGTTAAAGCTAAAGTCAGTATGATCGAGGCCAATGCCACATTTAATAAAACAGCCATCGAAAATTTCACTTTATGGCACGACCGGCTTGGCCATCCCGGTTTGACCATGATGCGTAAACTGATCTCAAACACCAGTGGCCATACACTTAAATAAAAACGAATCATCCCTAAACACTTAACGTGTGTAGCATGTTCACAAGGGAAAATGATCGTTAGGCCATCACCAATTAAGGTGACAAAGTAAACGATAAACTTTCTGGAAAGAATACAAGCAGACATTTGTGGACCAATTCACCCACCTTGTGGGACATTTCAATATTTCATTGTCCTTATTGATGCATCGACCAGATGGTTGCATGTTTGTTTCCTATCGACCCGCAACTTGGCATTTGCAAGATTGCTTGCTCAGATAATTCGATTACGAGCTCATTTTCATGAATTTCCTTTGAAGACTATACGTCTTGATAATGCTAGTGAATTCACTTCCCAAGCGTTTAATGATTATTGTATGTCCATGGGGGTAACTGTGGAACACTCTGTGGCACATGTACATACACAGAACGGCTTAGCCGAATCATTTATAAAACGCATTCAGCTCATAGCTCGACCACTACTCATGAGGTCGAGACTTCCAGTTTCAGCATGGGGACATGCCGTCCTTCATGCAGCCGAGCTTATACGCATCAGGCCATCTAGTGAACACAAAGATTCCCCATCAAAATTACTTACGAGTCAAGATCAAGACATCTCCCATCTCAAAACGTTTGGCTGTTCAGTTTATGTTCCAATTGCTCCACCACATATAAAAAAAGATGGGACCTCAAAGGAGGATGGGGATATATGTTGGATTTGATTCTCCCACGATTATAAAATACCTTGAGCCAACTACGGATGATTTATTTAAGGCCAGGTATGCGGATTGTCATTTCAATGAATCCGAACTTCCAACATTAGGGGGAGATCAAAAGCTGGTAAAAGAAATTTCATGGAATCAAACATCTTTAACATGGCAAGATCCTCGGACTCAAGTGTGTGATCTTGAGGTCCAGAAAATAATATATTTACAAAAGCTAGCTAATGAATTGCAAGATTCCTTTGCTGACCCGAATAGAGTGACTAAGTCATCAACTGTTAAAGCACCAATTAAAATTGATGTTCAAGAGGGACACAATCAAGTTGCTACAGAGTATAGACAATGTTTGAAACGTGATAGACCAATTGGTTCCAAAGATAAGCAACCTCGGAAAAAGAAAGGTGCAGAAACCAAGATTGGAACCCCAGACATGGACACGGCCGATCTTACCCGAGATGTGGCCACACCCGACCCAAAGTCCTTGGACGTGGTCGATGGTCCGGACGTACCAAACATTGATACTCGGGACGCCTTGCTTCATGGTACTGACGGTCCAGATAATAATTAAATCTCGATAAATTATGTCTTGTCTGGAATAAAATAGAATAGAAAAGATGTCGACATCAATGATATATTTGCATATAAATTAGCACTTGAACTTATGGATAATGAGGATCATGAACCCATGTCTATATATGAATGCATGCAAAGATCAGATTGACTTAAATGGAAAGAAGCCATAAACGTAGAGTTAAATTCATTAAAGAAAAGAGGTGTTTTTGGTCCTATAATCCGAACACCATATGATGTGAAACCAGTTTGACACAAATGGGTCTTTGTGAGGAAAAAAAATGAACATGGTGAGGTCGTAAGATATAAGGCACGACTTGTTGCACAAGGATTCTCACAGAGATGAGAAATCGATTATGAGGAAACATATTCCCATGTGGTGGATGCAACGATTTTTAGATTCCTGATAAGTCTGGCCATACGAGAAAACTTAGACTTATGGTTAATGGATGTTGTAACCGCATATTTATATGGTCCACTGGATAATGACATCTATATGAAAGTCCCAGAGGATATTGAATTGAAAAACAAAGAGAGCTCTCGAGAACAACACTACATAAAGTTGAATAAATCACTATATGGACTGAAACAATCTGGCCAGATGTGGTACAATAGGTTAAGTGAGTACCTAGTGAAAAAAGGATATATAAATGTTCCAATTAGTCCATGTATATTCACAAAGAAATTCGAAAATAAGGGTTTTGTGACTTCCAAAACAGTTGAATATCTTAAGAAAGAATTTGAAATGAAAGATCTTGGGAAAACGAAATTCTGTTTGAGATTACAACTTGAGTACATAAATGATGGAATCCTTGTGCATCAAATGGCATAGGTACTCAAGAAGTTTAATATGGCCGAGTCTCACCCATTATCTATCCTTATGGTCGTGAGGTCCCTCGGCATGGACACTGACCCATTTCTTCCCAAGATGGACAATGAGGATGTCCTTGGTCCCGAAGTGCCATATCTCAGTGCCATAGGAGCGTTAATGTATTTGGCAACTCACACACGGCCTGATATATGTTTTGCCGTGAACCTATTATCTAGGTTTAGTTCTTGTCCGACCAAAATACACTAAGACGGGATTAAACATGTTCTTCGTTACTTACAAGGAACGAAAGACTTAGTTTTGTTTTATACTAACCAAAACAAGAAGGTTTAGTTGGTTTTGCTGATGCAAGTTATTTATCTGATCCACACAATGCTCGTTCACAAACATGCTATTTTTTCACACATGGTGGTACGGCCATATCATGGCGTTCCATGAAGCGGACAATTTCAGCCACATCATCCAACCATTCAGAAATCTTGGCCATTCATGAAGCCAGCCGCGAGTGTGTATGGTTGAGGTCGATGACTCAACATGTCCAAGCTGATTGTGGGATGTCTGAAGACAAGGAACCAACCGTGATGTATGAGGACCATGCAGCTCGCATTGCTCAGCTCAAGGACGGCTACATCAAAGGAGACAGGACAAAACACATCTTTCCCAAGTTCTTCTTCACCCACGAGTTACAGAAAGTCGGAGAGGTCCAAGTGGTTCAAGTACGTTCCAGTGACAATTCAGCCGACCTGTTCACTAAAGCATTACCAACCTCGACGTTGAAGAAGCTTATACATCTGATTGGCATGCGTCGACTGAAAGACCTTCAGTGATGCATTCATTAGGAGGAGTGATATGGTTGTACTCTTTTTCCTTACTTTGGTTTTATCCCAAAAAGGTTTTACTGGTAAGGTTTTAACGAGGCAACATGTAACATATCATGAACCTTGAACCTTGTATGGTTATGGCGTTCAAGGGGGAGTGTTATAAATCAAGTGATGGACGATCCATAACCTGGCCCGACCAAGAACCAATCCGACCGGCCCATGAGAGAGAGATTCGGCCAAAGACTTTCCATTTTACTTGTTTTTTTGTTTTTCTTTTCCTAGTTGGATTATGAATTGTTATCTTTTCATTTATCTTATGACGGTCTATTTGTAACTCCCTATATATAAAGGAAACCTCTATGGTCGATTAATAATAAGAATACACACATTTCCCATTACTTTTACAACATATATATATATTAAATTTGATCTTAAGTCATCTGTAACATCAATATAAATATTTTAAAAAAATGAGAGAACTAAATTAGAAATATATGGTTAATTATATATATGTTCGGTTATCTTTGGGTGTCCATTTAGGTTCGGGTATTACCCATTTGGGTTCAGGTATTACCCGTTTGGGTTCGGGTATTACCCTTTTGCGTTCGGATATCCAATCTCACCTAATTCAATACCCGTTCGAATGTTTTTCTATTTCAGTTCGGATTTTGGTTCGAGTTTTTTGGATCGGGTTCGAGTACGGATTCATATATCATGTAAAGTGCCTAAAATTCATTAATTGGGTAACTAATATTTTTTCTTTTGTCAGAATGTCTTCTTTGAGCCATCATAATCCAACGCACGAAATCACTAGTTAATCTAAGGAGTCTTATAAGAAGTTATAATCTAAGGAGTATATAAGTATACTTTCTTTCCAGCTGGGTTTTTAATCTTATAAGAATTTATAGTTGACATATGAAATAATATTATTTGTTGTTAAAGCTGTATGTATATAATATATGTACAAAACTTTTATGATGCCTTTGTGTATTCTTGTACAAAAGATGTCAACGCATTACTAGATAATTATCTTTGTCAGAATTCAACATTTGCCAAGTTTTCTAAGACAAGACTCGACTCTCTTCCCGAAAATGTTTCCACCGGAGTTGCCAAAAGGCAGAGAGAATAATCCAAACTTGGAGCTCAAAATCATATCAGCCAATGATGTCAGCCATATTAATGCAACATACAAGATGGACGTGTACGCCGTTGTTTCAATCACCAATGGCACTACTCAACAGAAACAATCAGCCAAGACACCCATTGACTTTTACGGATTTTCCAATCCGACGTGGAACCACACCGTCAAGTTCTCCATCTACGAGGAAGCAGTCCAGTTTACCCTCACGGTCAAGTTATTTAGCTACTGGCTAGAAGATGAAAATGACCTTTATTTGGGACAAGTTACCATCTCTGTTCAGGAGCTTCTTGCTTCAAATCCGGTTCAACCGTTAACCAACGGTAAGAACGATAAACTCAAGTTAGTAACGTATCCTATAAAAGTCATGGACGGTTCCAAAGGAACGTTAAGCTTCTCGTACCGGTTTAACCCGGCAGCACCACTTGATGATATGTCTCCTTCGGCCCCGGACTACTCGCTTTTGTTTGGTCAACCCGTTTACTCAACTCCGGATCCAGCAAGTTCAGGTCATCCTGTTTACCTAAACACAGATCCAGCGAGTTTAGGTCAGCCCGTTTACCCAAATACGGATCCAGCAAGTTCTGGTCAGCCTGTCATGTTTTCCCCTCAATTTCAAACCGTTATGCCGAAACTGAAACTGATGCTTGTGATCAAATCCGCTAAAGACATAAAAAGTGTCAGCATAGGTAACGACATGAACGTATACGCTTCAGTTATGATCCGTGAGGGTAAAACAAGAACTAAAGATACAGCTAATACCCCTGTCACCTTTGCACCTATAGAGACCCTAGATGGGACCACAAAGTTGAGTTTTGTCTAGACGAGAAGTTGGTTCAAGAGGGACGTTTGACCCTCGTTGTGAAAATAACCGGCGTGCGATCGTTACTTGGGGATAAACACGTTGGTGAGGTTATAGTCTCGATTCAGGAGCTTTATGGATTAAACCCGCCGTCTCCTCTGCCATCTAACGGTGATGATGGTGACGGTATGAGTTTGATGACTTGTGATGTGACCGTTTCTTCAGGGAGAAAAGGAACATTGAGCTTCACATATAGGTTTCTTGCGGAGCAAGTTACCCCGCCGTTTTTTATGTATCCTATTCAAGGAACCTCAGGTCACGCAGTTATTCAACCTGGAGCAAATGCTGGCCCGAGCAACGGTCACTTACCAATGTATATGCCACCACAATATCATCAGTCGCAGCCTCAACCTCAGCCGCTCCACAAGCCACTAGTGCATACACAACCACATCAGTCACAAGGATACCAACAATATTCACCAACGCAGCCACATATGCCGCAGGCTCAAAACCAACCACTCCACCACCCACAAATGCATACACAATCATTGTCACTTTCACACCAGCAATACTCGCCAGCACAACAGCAAGTGCAGCCGCAACCACTGCTACACCAGCTTCCCCAAATGCAACAACCAGAGCCACCAACACAAGGCGAAAAACCGGCAAGGAAGCCACAAGGAGGGAGTACTGCGGCGCTAGGACTAGGGGCGGCGTTTGTGGGAAGATTAATAGGTGGGGCTTTAATGGGTGAAATGATGTCCGATGAAGTAACCATGTATGAGGCTTGAGGCCTGATCATCGGCTTTATTTAAATTCCATTGAGTTTTGTGAATTTTATTTTCAATGTTTTGTTCCGGTTATTCAGTTTTGGCTTCTTTATTTTTTTTTGTTTCATTCACTTCTTTACTTCCATGGGAATTTTATGATATGAAATGTTTCATGAGATATATAGTATATGTATTTCATTGGTTTGTAGAAATTTCCTACCACCAGAAGTCTTCCCAAGATACATATGGTTAGAGATCTTTTGTGATATTATTTACAATATTTTGCTAGGAAAACTACAACATATAGCATTACCATATTATTTACAATATTTCTTCTGTAACCGCATAATATTCATTGTAATAAAATATACATTAAGCTGAAAAACTAAGGCTATGAATGGTGACCAAAAGAACGAAGAGGAACAATACATTTCTTAATATTCTTATGAAATTTTACCATTTACAAGGAATAGTTTTTTTTTATTTCTCCTTATTCCTTTTATTGTAGAGAAATTTAGAACAAATTTGTTCTTTATTAAATTTGATAAAGAATAAGCATTCTTTATTATTCCTACAATTTTATTTCCATATGTTCTTTTCTTATTCGTTCATACTGTTCTTATGACGGTTACCAGTTATAACTTAAAACTACAGATAAGGTGTTTATGTTATTCTATATTTTCCTATAGAAAATCATTTGAGTTACCATTGAAAATTCTATATCATAGTTCTAAAATATTTTTGTTTTCCAGAATAGCACACAAATCCACTCACAAGATATTTCCTTTTCTTTTACTAACAAGATATTCCAAAAATAATATTATTTTAGAAGCTAAAATGTTTTAAGAATTTATTAAAAAACATTATATTTCAAAGCTTACGGTGAAAGCTAGGTCATTTAGAAACGTTTACAAATTTACTATAAGACATTCACAGCTGAGAAACTAAGTCACTGAATTTTTAGGATGTTAATTTTTTTTATGTTTTTCGATTTAGCAAATTTATTTTATCTTAGAATGTTAAGATTTTATATAAATACATGTATTTTTGGTTTGTTGATTCTAGTTTTGGTTTATGTGCATATGAACTATCATAATGATTTCTTCTTTGAAGCCATATATGATTTGATTATTCTTCATTCTTTTCAGTTGTCTCATCTATAAATTTCAGGTATATTCATTATCTTCTGGGTTAGATCTAATTGTGGTCAATTTAATATCAAAGATTTATTTCATTGGAATAGCTACCTAAAATAGTTGATCAAAGAATTCAAAACTATATGACATCAATTCTTCAAACACTAGATTTTATCGGTAAGTTTTCTTGACTTCTATTTTCATTTTAATAATATTATGGTGTAAACATCAAATAAGCCAGTACGTTGCTATGGATTAACCTTCCTTCCATTCAAAAAAATGTAAAAAAGTCAAATATATTCATTATCGTTTATTACTCTTAACCATGTTAATATATATACTTTTTTCAACAAAATAGTTGTGATTTCGTGTAACCTAAGTCTATCATTAGCATGTATCTTGGCAAATTTTATATATATATATATATTCAGAACTTTCTAAACTATATAGTAACTATTATTAAAAATCTTTTAAATTTATTTGGATAATCAATAAAATAATAGTTAAATATTAAAACCACATTTTAAAAATTATTGAAGTCTATTTTGAAATGAATATCTTAATTATTCAATAAACCACAAAGCAAAGAAAACTTCTACAAATAAATATATATTAAATCTAAACAATCAATATAATTTTAAATGCATTAGGTTATCTCATACAAAAACACATCATACTATTATTTGAAAACACATTTAATTGAAAAAATTATAATTTGATTGACTCACTATTTCACAATGGTGACTCAGCTATTTCACAATTGTGAAATGACATTAATCATTAACACTCTCTAATCCGTTTTTTAATTTACCACGATTACCTTCCTTAAACTGTTTTAGTCACCACTTTAAATCAGTTTCGGTTTCTGGTTATGCTACTCAAACCTCTATTGGTTAGTATCCTCTAATCTTGGTTTGTTTCCTACTATTGAATTCTATCGAATATTATTCTTTTAATCCTTATTTTACATACAAATGATGCATATTCTATTGCTTAAGCACATATGATATGTTTGTTACAAAAAAATCAATGGGAAATTGCTAAAAATGACTCAAAACTTGATTTCAAATGCAAAAGTGTACCCCAAATTCAATCAAATGCAAAAGTAACCCAAAAGACTAGTGAAAATACAATAAACTCTTTGTGAGCAAACAAAAAAACTGTATTCAATTTTACCAAAATAACTTTTTCGCGTGAGAAGACTTCTATAGAAGTCTTCTGCGAGAAGATTTCCCTGTAAGTCTCCTAAAGAAGACTTCTCTAGAAGTCTTCTTTAAGAAGTATTTCGTACGTCTTCCGTGAGTCGTCCAGTAGTCTTCCGAAAGTCTTCTCTGAGAAGACTTCCATGTACGTATTCTCCGGAAGACTTCTCTAGAAGTCTTCTCAAACAATAAATCTTAAAAATAATTTATAAAATTCATAAAAAATATTTATGTAGAGGAAAAATAGAAATCATGTAACCACAAACATTTGTAAATAATGTAAATTTATATCAACTAAAATTGAATTGTTTTCAACCTAGATGAATTAATGTAGAATGAGTCATGGTATTCATTGGTTTAGGGTTTAGTAACATATGTGATAGTATTGTAGGTAGTTTTAGGCGTAGATTTTGAAATCTATCTTCTTAATTTTTTTTTTTAATTTGACGAATATGTGTTAGTGATCCTCTAATAAGATGATTTTAAACACTTTCTAAGTTTATTTTATGTTTAAGGAAGTGTTTTTTGGTTAGTTAATTGATTTAGGGTTTCAGAAGACTTCCAGAAGACTTTCCGGGATGTCTTCTAACATATAATGCAGTATAAGACTTCACGGAAGACTTCAAGGAAGACTTCACGGAAGACTCCGAGTTCATGATTCATTGAAGGACAAAAGTCCACATCCGCTACACGGGCTAGTCCTGCCAGGCTAGTGATGAATCTTTAAGAGTTTGAGGCCTACCCATGGGGGAGATTGGCATTTAAGATCCTTATGGACTCTGTGAATGCTAAGGATTTGACAAAATCTTACACCATTGATGGGTTTATTCAAGTACTCCAAGTCTGGATCTACTTCGCTCTGCCAGACTTTGCTGCGGAGTATGGAAAGCCCATACGAAACAAACCTAGTCCTCCTCTGCTGGCTTATAAGGGGCATAAAGGACGAAAATTTGTCAAAGAGGGTATCTGCACACAGGTATGTCTCAGTATCTAACTTGATATGGTAGTGATTATTGTCTCAGTATCTAAATTGATATTCATTACTTCCTGCAGACTCGTGTGGAACCTAGTGGTGAAGGAGCTTGGTGAATTGTTCCCGCAGTGGGACAATGATAACACCGATGAGGCAGTTGAGAACCTCGTGAATCTCATCTGTGGTGGTGAACGTAAGATGAAGTGGGGCAAAGAGTGTTGGCCAGACATTGGTACTAAGCCGTGGACCAATCCAAAGGTCATCATTGTCAAGGAGGAATCTCTTGAGCTTCCTTTCAAGGAAGAAAGAAGACCCTGGAAGAAAATTCGTACTGAGGGTTGTACTGAGTCTTGTACTGAGGCTCCTTCTGAGGATCGTACTGAGGCTCATGCTCCTTCTGAAGCTCGTACTGAGGCTCCTTCTGTTTCGTGGAGTGGGCTTAAGAAAGAAGATCTTGAACAAAGTTTCAAGAACTTGACGAAAGTTATGACTGATGGGTTTGGGCAGTGCCTAAAGGAGATCAAGATTCTTGCCGATAGGATTGAAGCTGTGGAGAAGAAGGTGGGAATCAACCACAATGAACTTCAACTCATAGTTTGAGAACCGGATAATACTGTGCACGAACTAGGGGTTAGTACTAAAACCTCTCCCAAAATCAAAAAGAAGAGGAATACTAAGAATAAGAAGTGAACTCGAATTTGTTTCATTTGTTGATTGGTACATTTGTTTCATTTGTTGATTGGATGGTACATTTATTTCATTTGTTGATTGGTACATTTATTTCATTTGTTGATGGGTACATTTGTTTCATTTGTTGATTGGTGCATTTGTTTCATTTGTTGATTGGATGGTACATTTGTTTCATTTGTTGATTGGGACCTTTGGCTTGAACTCGAATTTGCAGAGTGAGAGTGTGAATGAGAAAAAATCTGGAAGTGTCAACAACGACACTGACCAAAAACAAATGAGTAGCATCAATGCACCTCGGGTCCCGGAGGTGGAAGATCCAAGTGTTGTCATTATGGACAAAACTAAGCCAACTAAATCAGACTTGGATAGGGCGGACGAGAGACGCCGGATAAAGAAAGATGCTACCATGGCATTCCTCAGGGGAAAGAGTGAACGAGAGAGGAAGCTTGTTGCATCACAGAACACAAAACATGTATGAGTCTTGGATATGCTTCGGATTTAACCCATCAATGACTTCAACGCGATCTATGAAAAGCTGACCAACATACTTCGCAGTAAAATGTTTCCGGTGAGCCCGTCGTTCATACACAGAACATGTATGAGTCTTCACATACTTTGTTACCCAAAACGTGTTTGTTCCATGTTTCACACTCGCTCTAAGCTTCCATTTGCACCCAGGAACACGACATTTTGCTACAAGTAGAGTTTTAGTGGTCTTGTATATTTTGAAGGAGAATTTATGCTTCACCGCTGTCAACCTCAACTCTGAAACCAATGCCGCTTTAGTGATAAAACTCTGGCTGACATAGATATTGGTGTCAACTATCCCATTCGAGCTTTCTCCTTCATTAGCATATGTCTCTTTGAAATTCTCAAAACATATATCTTCTTCCTCTTCATCTTCCTCTTCCTCTTCCTCATCCTTAACTCTTCCATACTCACTGTAATCTCCAAACTCATCATCCACTTCAGCAACATACTTCTCCTCCTCATCATTTATATTTTGAGGCAAATTATCATCATCTTCCACTTCATTTTCTTCTTCCCCTCCATTTTCTTCTTCTCCTTCAACAGCTAGGTTTCCTTCAGCGTTGGCATCATTGACATTCCTCATCCTGCCTCGGCTTGATACACAAAGACGTACAACATGTGTTTTACTTATCTTGATCAAGTTCTGAACTTGTCTATCACTTATAACATGAATAGGAGGAGTATCAGGAGCTATTTGTTGCATTGCTGCGTCTGGTAACAAATAAGTTAAATCCACAACCTCAGGGTTCTTATCCAGGTTAAAATCTTCTACAGACATTTCAACAAGTTCATCATATGTAGAACCATCACTCAAAAAGAACATTCTCGCTCCTTTGACATTATCAACCACAAAATCCCAAGAATTATCTTTCATCAACCATTCTTCGTAAACAATAGGTAACTGAAGCATCATCTGAAAAAATCAAATTAAAACACATTAGCAAACACACAACATCATATTAAAAAAAAACTGAGAAGACTTCTTAAGAAGTCTTCTTGCGGAAGACTTCTTAAGAAGTCTTCTACGTTTAGCTAAGAACATTAATAAACATAAAAACTTTGTAACCTCATAATTATCATCATTTTAGTTATGAATTTCACTCAGGAGCCCCAATACACATTAATTAACAAGAAAATATTAAAAATTAGTTTTGAGTTTTGAGAAGTCTTCCTTTGTAAATATTGGCTTACTTTTGATTTTGAAAAATTCTCGAAATTCCCAGAGAACACTTCTGGATAAACAGGTTGGTTTTGCAATTGACCGATCTTTGTCAGAAATTTGACTTCTGTAGAAGACTTATCTAGAAGTTTTCCGGCGGAAGACTTCTAGGGAAGTCTTCTTCTTTATAACATGAATTCTTCTCAGCGTCGCCAGAAGTCTGCATGGGTTACTTTTGCATTGATAATTAATAGCAAACACATTAAATATTATTGAGAAAGACTTCTCCTAGAATCTTCCGGACGGAAGACCTCTTAAGAAGTCTTCTCTCGTTACCAAATGTTTGACCAGAAACCCGGAATAAAACTTGAGAAGACGTCTAGAGAAGTCTTCCGCTCTTCTCATTAATATTTAATGTTTTGTTATTAATTCTCAATTGCAAAAGTAACCCAGGCAGACTTCTGGCGACGCTGAGAAAACTTCATGTTATAAAAAAGAAGACTTCCCTAGAAGTCTTCCGCCGGAAGACTTCTAGAGAAGTCTTCTACAGAAGTCAAATTTCTGACAAATTTCGGTCAATTGCAAAACCAACCTGTTTATCCAAGAAGACTGCTAGGGAAGTTCTTCTCGGTTTTGCTTGTTTTTTTTGTAATCAAAGGAAAAGTTAGAAGACTGCTGGGGAAAGTCTTCTAGTCAAATCACGCAAAAGGTCAATTGCAAAACTAACCTATGGCATTGACCAGAAGACTTCTCTAGAAGTCTTCTTCGCGAACAGATCTGAAAAACAATATCGATTTCATACCTTGGACCGTCAGATGACTTGCTTAGGCTTCTCCAAGCACACAAAACTTCAATACTCAAGCTACCATCCGTTACTCTATGAACATTACAAAGTTTGGAATAAAAATCTTGGGTTTTTTGAATGATTTTTTTAAGGAAAGTGAAAAGACATGTGGTTTGAATGCACAACAAATGAGATAGTAAGAGAAAAATTGTTTTTTTTGTCATTAAGACCTTCAAATTGGTTGTTCATGGGTAGTTGGGGGATTGATGGGCAATGACAATATTGTAAATATTTGGTGAAGATAAGGATGATAGAGTAAAAGACTTATTTAAAAAAAAGCAATGGCATTTTTGTGAATAACTCGGAAATTTAGGGTGAATAAGGCAAATAAAAGTTCCAAAAAAATGGTGGGGTAGTTTTGCATTTGAGTTGAAATTTTGAGTCACTTTTGCAAAACACCCAAAAAAGTTTGTCAGCTACACGAAGTTTACCCTAATATGGTGGAAAGCATTCAATGTTTCAAAATATTTTAATAACTACACGATGTTTATGTTAATACATGCCACATATATGAAGTAAATGATTATATGATGGGAACATCAAAATCGGGTTTAATTGATTTTAAGAAAAATTAATGGGGTCAAACTGTAATTAATCAGAAAATCAAACTTAAAACAAAAAAAAACTAAGTTTTTAAAAATTTAATTGTGACATTAACTTTTGATTGGGTAAAAATTTAAAAAATAGTTACAACAAAAATCATATGTTTAGAATTGAAATTTAATATATTTTAATGGGTATGAAAATTTTAAAAATATGAAGACAATAACTTTGATATAGTCGATCATATTAATTTCCAATATAAACATTTTTAGGAATTCATATTTTGGGGTTTTAAATTGAAAATGAATTTTGGTTGACGGATTGTAAATATATTAACAAGGTGAATTATTTATGAAGTCAAAGAAAAGAAACGTAAGTTTTAATATCATAATATATCAAGATTATGTTGACATAATGTTTACAAAAATAAATGTTGATGTTGACAAAAAAAAAATCAGATATACATACATATATACAAATAACATATACATAATTTTTTGGGAGAATTGCCAAGTGTGACTCAAAACTTGGAGTCAAACCCAAAAGAATACCCAAACTTGGGTCAAATGCAAAAGTAACTTAAAAGGCTATTGAAATTACAACTATCCCCTTGTGAAAAAACAAAAAAACGGAATTTTTTTTACGTTTCTAACCCTCGCAAGTCGTCTGGACAGTTATTCTTAAACATAATTTAAAAATTTTGTAAAACATATTTTGATAAGTGAAAAATGGGAATTATGTAATTAACATATGTCTTAAGAGATATAAATTAAGATATAAAAAAATTCAATTGTTTTCAGCATAAATGAGTGAAAGTAGTGAGTCATGATATTCTTTAGTTTATGTTTCATCAACATATGTTGTAGTATTGTATGTGTTCTTAGGGTTAGATTTTGGAAAGCATTAAAACCGTTTTTGAAAAATTTAAAAAATTACCTAAGCGTGTTCATTTCTGTGTATAGTAAACACTATTGAAGTATAATTTGATTTTATAACGTGGTTAGTTAGTTAATTTAGTCATTTTAGTTTAGGGGTTCATTTTAGGGTCTGGGACGACTTAATATTTAGTCGTCTGTAAACGGACGACTAAATATTAAGTCGTCTGATGTACATTATCCGCCAGACGACTTATTCGTAAGTCGTCTAAACCGGACCAAACCTTAAATTTTACCAATGTACTTTTAAAGCTAACCGGATTATTTACCCAATATATAAGGTGATTTTTTTTTATGTTAATTTTTCGCAAAATTCAGAAACCCTAACAGTTCTCTCTCAAAGGAGATATCAAAGGCGATTTCGAATTCCCACTATTTCCGAACAAACCATCGTTCTCAACGTCGGCTATCTATGTAATAACC
>CAJHQQ010004667.1:0-25107 GCA_905132885.1 Moricandia moricandioides | reverse complement strand
GAAGACATTAACTGTATTTAGAGAGCCTTAAATGAAGAAAGTAATGTTTGATCATGGAAAGAAAAGAATGAAAAAAGAATGTTAAAAGTATAAAGTAGGAGTCTACTGTCCTGAAGCTTGACCTTCCTTTGCAGTCTTGTACATATCATCAATAACATTCTACCAATAAAGAAAACAGATTTTATTACAATATTCAAACAAGCTCAAAACCGTCTAAAATGATTTGAACTCACCTGATAGTATTTGAGCAATTGAGGCCTCTTCTTTTTGTAGGTTGGAGTAAGAAGGTCTCTTTCGATGTCGAAAGCCACCGGTTCCAAATGAACGGCTTTAATGATCTCAAAACCCTTTAACTACAGATCCAGAGTATTAAAATGACAAGATAAGACAATCTTAAATAAAGAAAAAAAAAACCTTTCTCTCTTTGGCTGTCTTAACAAGTTCTCCAAGTATGTATTCTTTTGCTTTTGCGTTTTGACATATAGAGGTGAAGTCTCCATTCACTCCATTCTCCTCGGCCCAGCGTTCAAGAGTTTGCTGAGCCGGGTTAGCGACTGCGACAAGGAAGGACTCAAAGCTGTTCCCATACACCCATATCTATATGAAACAATGATATTGATGATGATGATAAAGAACATGTCAGAACATTTATAAATAACTGAGCTAAAGTCTGGACTCACTGAATCAATGGCATCTACTTGACCGTAGACATTTTCTAAATTCTCAACTGCAACGTACTCTCCTTGTGCGAGTTTGAAAATGTTCTTTTTCCGATCAATAATCTTCATGCTTCCATCTGGTTGCCACTCACCAACATCACCTGGTGAGATACACAGAGGAAAACAAAGTTAAAGAAGAACTAACCGGGCTAAAAGGAAATTCAAGTTTGACAAAACGATCAAAGTGTTACGGTGTTTTGTAATAACCTGTGTGAAACCATCCATCAATAAGGACCTCTTTAGTGAGGTCTTCACGTTTGTGGTATCCAGAAAATAGAGTTTTCCCACGTATGCAGATTTCGCCTCGAGGAATACTTCCAAGAGCATCATATTCCATGTCAGGGACAGACTCGAGGCGTATATCAACGTTTGGCACTGGTGGACCAACAGTTCCAAGCATGTCAAGTTCATCAGGGAAGGTGACAAAAGTACCAGCACAGCTCTCAGTTAGACCTACACCAAGTAAATAAACTCATAAGAATAAAAGAGATTGTTAATATGAACCAAAAAGCTTACTTCCTTTTAGAACATGTTAGCTAACTGAAACTCATCGTTTGGGTGTAAAGGGTTACCATATCCTTGTAGAACATGACAACATGCCACAACCCTAAGAAATGACTCTATGTGACTAGCAAGAGGAGCTGCTCCAGATAGAATAATCCTCACATTGCCTCCAAGTCCTTGTTTAACCTTGAGACAGAGAGAGATTAGGTAAAAAGAAGTTGTAACTAACGTGACGTCTCTAATAACTTTTATTTTTTATTTTTGAAGAAGTTGCTACCTTGTTGAAGACAAGTTTGTCACAGAAAGGAGCGGCCTCGACATGAGACTGCCCCTTCTTCATATTCCCAAATTTACTAAAGACATTTTGAATGTGTTAGATCAAGATACGTGTAACAAAGTTATAGGTAAACAGAGAAAGCCAGACTTACTAGGAGAATGCAACATTAAAAACTTTCTTTTTAAAGAAACCACCAACAGAAAGTTTTTGCTGCAGCCCTATTGGAGATGGGCAGCATGATAAGATTACATATAAATGGTTAATATATCTTAATATGTGATAGAGATAATACCTGTGTATACTCTTTCTAGGACACGAGGAACAGCGCAGAAAATACTTGGTTTTAGCTCACCAAGATCTTCAATCAACAACTTAACATCCTGAGGACAGAACATAAAGACGCATGAACATATCAAACAAATACATAACTGTTTTGGAAGATTAAAACTTTGAGATGGACTCACCCCGCGCCAGAAACCGATTGAACCACCAACTTGAATAATGCACTCCTCAACAGCCCGGTCAAAGACGTGCGCAAGAGGAAGATAAGAAATGTATACATCCTTTTCAGTTAGCTGTTTTTTTTTTTGTATGCAGATAGAAAATTAGAAAATTTCAGTTCAAAGTTGCAGCTTTCCATGTGAATCATGACAAATTAGAAAGAAGAAAAACTCACGGATTCGTTAAAAATGGCTAAGAAATGCATCACTCCAGCTGTTATGGTAACAATGCTCTCGTTTGACATCAGAACTCCCTTTGGGTCACCAGTGGTTCCGCTAGTATACATAATTGTGCAAATGTCGCTTTTCTTTTTAACAGGAAGATCATATTGTTTACCTTCACCCTGTCATAGAGAAACAAAAAATGTAAGTAAAAAAAACAAAGGGATTATAGATATCATATTATTTATGAATGATCACTATCAAAAGATGAGTAAAGAAGTCAGAATAAGGCAAATGAAAGTCTCCTACCAGCTTCAAGAACTCATCCCAAGCATGTAGTACCAGTCCCAACTTTTCAGCTTCTTCTTTCTGTTCCGGTTTTACATCGCCAAAGCTCACAACAGCTTTGCATTTGTAATTAAACACAGTTCATCATCAGCATCACAAATTTAGAGAACAGGAAAAGGTTGAATTAATCAGTTAGTATGACTCACTCTTCATATACTTTGTGGAGTTGGGACATGTCTTAAAAAGCTGACAATTGAACGGAAAATGAAGTTAACCAACCACACAGAGTAGTACAAGCATTGGGCTAACTCAGGAGTTATAGAGAAGGTGAGATACAATATATGATATACAAATGAAAGATACCTCAGGAATTTTTTTTTCTTCAACAAAAGCAATTGAAACTTCTGCATGGGAAATAATAAACTCCACGGCACCAGCGCCTGTGTGTTCAAAACCGGACAGTTAATAAAGACTCAGAAGAGTAGAATTACCAAAAAAAAAAGAAAAATATATATATATATATATATATATATATATATATATATATTGGGAAGAGTGAAAAGAATTTATTGGATTAGGGCTCGACAAAATATCCATAAATTTTGATTTGGTTCGTTATCTATGAAGCAAATCAAATACTAAAATGCAATATCCGTAAAAAAATAAAGTAAATCACAAATACTAATATTTTCAGGAACGGATATCCGGTCCGTGATTGCATATATATATATATATATATATATATATATATATATATATATATATATATATATATATATATATATATATATATATATATATATATATATATATATATATATATATTTGCATATATATATATATATATATATTATATTTTATGTAAATTTTACAATATTTTTATATATATTTTTATATATTTAAATTTATTCTTTTAGTTATTAAAAAATTCAATTTATTTTATTTTATTTTTGTAACAAAATATTATTATTTTGTATTATTTTTGATTTTTAATTTATTTTTAAAAAAATACTTTATTTTTTATCGAATCGGATATCTGATTAAAAACTTAAAATTTTCCGGATATCCGGGAGACCGAATATCCGAATGACTATGGATCAAATCGAACTGGATAATTTATTCGGACAAAACGGATTTCGATCTGTACCCACCCCTATATTGGATTAACAAGAGAAGGCGTACCTAAACTATCGTACAGAGGGACACAATAAAGTCCATGTGCATTGCATGCCTGCATCAAAAGTTGCACCATTGAATCCACATAGCAAAAAGTAACCAAACGATATATGAGCAAAGTTTATAACGTTCAACGTACCTCCATGCTTATGATCCACTCAGGACAGTTTGCACCATAAATACCACATTTTTCTCCCTAAATTACCACATCCGAAGAAGAAAATAAAAACTTAGGTAAAAAAAACCACATTAAGGCAATGATGACAGTGGAGATGGCAGATATGAATATGAACTTGTATTGGAGATAATGACACAAATATTTAGAAGATATGCTTAAGGTTGTTAGGATAAATATGTATTTAGTTAAGAGTTTATCCTAACCAAAGTCGGTGGAGGAAGTTGTATATATAGACTTGTATATTGATGAATAAGATCAACAGTTTCTACAAACTTACATGGTATCAGAGCAGAGATTAAGATAATTTTCTCGTGAAGAAACAAACAAAGAATCATCATGAGTGATGAAGCTAAACAAGTGGTTGCAAAACCAAGCGATGGAATGGTGTCTTCTCCATATACTCTGTTTTCTTCAGACAATCCAGGGGCGTTGATTACGTCGGTGCAGCTGAAGGGTGATAATTACAACGAGTGGGCAATGGAGATGGTGAATGCTCTCAGAGCAAAGAAGAAGATCGGTTTCATTGATGGAACCTTATCTAAACCAAGTGAAGAAAGCACAGAGCTGGAGTCTTGGTTAAGTGTTAACTCGATGATAGTAGGATGGATCAGATCGTCAATAGAACCGAGGGTCAGATCCACTGTGACGTTCATAACCGAAGCACACAAGTTATGGGAGAATCTGAAAAAACGTTTTGAAGTAGGCAACAAAGTGCGTGTGCATCAGTTGATGGAGCAATTGGCGTCTTGTCGACAGAACGGACATCCAGTGATAGATTATTACGGTCGGCTTGCTATGATGTGGGAGGAACTACAGACATATAGACCACCTCCGGCATGCAGCTGTTCAGTGGCTGCTAAGTATGAAAAAGAAAGAGAGGATGAACGTGTGCATCAGTTCATCATGGGGCTAGACGATTCAAGGTTTAGTAATGTGGTTACAGCAATAATCGAAGCAGATGAATTACCTGATTTGGGTAACGCTTATGCCAAAGTAATCAGAGAAGAAGCAAGGATAAATACTGCAAAATCTCGAGAAGTAGCACAACAAGAGGCTATTGGATTTGCTAGCAGAAGAGAGATAAGAGATGTGCAACATGATAATGATTCGAGGACTACGACTAAAGGAGAGAATCGTGATGCAACCAGTTTGGTGACACGATCAGAAAACAATAATCCAGCTTATGGTAACAAGCAAAAAGACAAAGTATGTTCTAACTGTGGAAAGACAGGACATGAAAAGAGAAATTGCTGGCAGATAATTGGATATCCAGAGTGGATGAGTGAGAGGCGAGGAAGAGGTTCAAGCAGAGGTAATGGTAATGGAGGAGGTTATGGTCGTGGAGGAACAAATGGTCGTGGTTCTGCACACACTGCACATGCGACTAACTCACATAGTTCTGGAGCCGCAGATTTGTCACCAGAGCAATGGAAAGCCATAACACAAATTATAAATGAAGGAAGGTCAAGCAGCCAGCCTGAGAAACTTTCGGGTAAGCCTATAGGTGACGTTATCATCGACTCTGGTGCGTCACATCACATGATAGGAAACATCTTATTGCTGGTAAACGTAAGGCACACTGCATCATGTACCGTTGGTTTCGCAGATGGAGGAACGTCTACGTCAACTCAGACGGGGGACATGGTTCTCACGGATAATATCTCATTGAAAGATGTTTTGTTTGTGCCAAATTTAGATTGCACACTTATCTCAGTGTCCAAGTTATTAAGACATTCAAATTGCTTTGCCTTATTCACAGACACTATTTGTGTTTTGCAGGACCGTTCTTCGAAGACTCTGATTGGAGCCGGTGAAGAACGTGATGGGGTATATTTCTTCAAGGATGTGAGAGTAGCACGTGCCTGCAAAGCTGTTGGGACAGAGAAACAACTTTTATGGCATAGACGACTCGTACATCCGTCTATTTCGGTGTTTTATTCTTTATCTAAGGTTTCTGGTGTTAAGAATAAGACTTGTTCTAGTCGTTGCGACGTGTGTTTTAGAGCAGAGCAAACAAGAGATGTTTTTTATGATAGTATCAATAAAACAAGCAAGATTTTCGAGTTGATACACGTGGATGTATGGGGTCCTTATAGAATTCCTGCATCGTGTGGTGCAGTATATTTTCTAACGATAGTGGACGATTTTTCAAGAGCAGTGTGGACACATCTTTTGCTTGCAAAGTCTGAAGTTAAGAAAGTTATCGAAAGGTTTTGTGCTTACGCGGAAAAGCAATTTGGTCAAGCAGTTCGAACGGTGAGAAGTGACAATGGAATGGAGTTTGTGTGCTTAGGAGAATTCTTTCAAGATAAAGGGATCGTACATCAAACAAGCTGTGTATACACGCCACAACAGAATGGGCGAGTGGAGAGAAAGCACAGACACATTTTGAATGTTGCGAGAGCCCTATTGTTTCAATCACAAATGCCTGTGAAGTTTTGGGGAGAAGCAATAACAACAGCAGCCCATGTTATCAATTTAAATCCAACGAAAGTGTTGAAAGGAAAGTCACCATACGAGGTTCTATTTGGAACAAAACCGGTGTATGATTTCCTGCGTGTATTTGGGTCCCTGTGTCATGTACACAGACGTGGTAGAGATAATGACAAGTTTGGAGCACGAAGTAGGAGATGCGTTTTTGTAGGCTATCCATTTGGGAAGAAAGCCTGGAGAGTGTATGATCTAGAAAAGAATGAGTTCTTGGTGTCTCGAGACGTAAGTTTCGAAGAGGACGTGTTTCCTTTTGCGCAAGAAAGAGGAAAGAGTGTGGAGATTAGAGAATTTTCTGGTGGTCCAGATGATGATTGGGTCATCGATATGGTTGCTAGCGACAGGGGGAGTGTTCCTGTAACCAGGGAAGTAGTCTCTGAGGAAGATACTAGCACTTCTATTAATGCAGAACAGAGTGTGCCACAGGAGAATAATGATATAGCTGTAGAGAGTATAGCTGTAGAGAGTATAGCTGATAAAAATGAGGCTGAGAAAATGGTGAATGCAATAGTAGAACCAGAGATGGGTAGAGGTTGTAGAGAGAAAAGACCATCGTCAAGATTGCGTGATTATGTGAACTACAACGCATGCTATCTCACAAAATAACCCCATCACGATCACATCACTACCTCCATTCAAAAATCAGAGTCGTCGTCGACAGTCCAAGGTAAAACACCGTATCCTCTCACAAATTACATCTCTGACGATAAATTCTCTCCTGCACATAGGGCATTCTTGGCAGCCATCACTAATGGAAAGGAACCACAAAATTATAAAGAAGCTGTGCAACAAGAGATATGGCAAAATTCGATGAAGAATGAGATAAAAGCGTTTGAAGTTAACAAGACTTTCAGTGTTGTAGATTTGCCTCCTGGTAAGAAGGCCATCGGGAATATGTGGGTTTATAAATTCAAATATAACGCTGATGGGAGTATGGAGAGACCCAAATCTCGACTTGTGGCTTTAGGAAATAGACAAGTGAAAGGCAGAGATTTTAAGGAGACATTTGCTCCTGTTGCCAAGATGACAACTATTCGTTGTTTATTAAGAATGGTTGCAGGAAAAGGGTGGATCGTGCATCAGATGGATGTCCACAACGCTTTCTTGCATGGAGATCTTCAAGAAGAAGTGTATATGAAGCTTCCACAAGGATTTCAAGTGTCGGATCCAAACAAAGTATGCAGGTTGCATAAAGCTATTTACGGGTTGCGGCAGGCACCAAGGTGCTGGTTTGCAAAACTTACGGATGCACTTAAACGATTTGGTTTTCGTCATTCGTACGCTGATTACTCTTTGTTCATCTACTCAAAAGGAAATGTTGAATTGAGGGTACTCATATATGTTGATGATTTACTCATATGTGGGAATGACATGGATTTCTTGTCCAAATTTAAAGATCATCTAGGGAGATGCTTTCACATGAAGGATTTAGGAAAATTAAAATATTTCCTAGTTATCGAGGTTGGACGTGGAGAAGAAGGATTCATGCTTACACAACGCAAGTATACTTTGGATTTGGTTTCAGATGTGGGATTGCTTGGATCGAAACCGGTTGCTACACCTATGGAGATACATCACAAGTTGGCTTTAGACTCGAGTCCGTTCTTATCTGATGCTGAGAAATACAGGAGGTTGGTTGGTTGCTTGATTTATCTATCGATTACTCGTCCTGACATATCATACGCAGTGCATATCCTGTCCCAGTTAATGCAGAATCCTCGTGAGTTGCAGTGGGATGCGGCAATGAGAGTGGTTCGGTATCTGAAAGGCACAGCTGGTCAAGGCATTTTGTTAGGATCTCAGACTGATATGAGCTTGTCTGTCTACTGTGACGCAGACTGGTTAGCATGTCCAGTTACAAGAAGATCATTGAGTGCGTATGTTGCACTTGTTGGGGGCTCGCCGGTGTCGTGGAAGACTAAGAAGCAAAGTGTCGTGTCACACTCGTCTGCGGAATCTGAGTACAGATCCATGGCGCAAGCGACAAGAGAGATAAAGTGGCTTAGAAGTTTGTTACAAGACTTAGGAGTACCGCAGAGGAAACCAACTAAGTTGCTTTGTGACAGCAAGTCCGCAATACATATAGCTGCAAATCCAGTGTTTCATGAAAGAACAAAACACATAGAATCTGATTGTCATCAAGTAAGGGATGCAATTCAAGAAGGGCAGTTGGAGACAGTTCATGTACGAACCAATGAGCAGTTGGCGGATATCTTGACAAAGGCGCTTGGAAGAGTTCAGTTTGAGACTTTGCTGTTCAAGTTGGGAGTACGAAACTTTCATCTTCCCAACTTGAGGGGGAGTATTGGAGATAATGACACAAATATTTAGAAGATATGTTTAAGGTTGTTAAGATAAATATGTATTTAGTTAAGGTTTTATCCTAACCAAAGTCGGTGGAGGAAGTTGTATATATAGACTTGTATATTGATGAATAAGATCAACAGTTTCTACAAACTTACAACCTGCTCAATCCCGCAGCTACGGAGAGAGTTTCCAATTTTATGACAATGTCATATACTTCTTTGTATGTCTTCCACTCGTACTTTCCTGCCTGAAAAGAAACAAATATTATCAAGTCGGAAACACAATATCACAATGCTAAATTAGAAAAGAAAAAGGGTAGTAAAAGTATACCTTGTTATTCACAATCTCACGTCGACCAAGCATGCGATTGTTTGGATATTTCTCAACAGCCGTGCTACAAGAAAAAAAACACACGGTAAGGAAAGAACCAAAACAGGAAGAGGAAAATATTAAGGACAAGGCTCCCACTTCTATAGTTGGAAAGGATCCTTAGCAATATATAAGATAGCAATATATAAGATAGCAATATAATAGAAAACATTACAATCATGGTTCAGGGATCAGCACCATTCCGCAAAAGAATCCTCAAGAAATGGCATGCAGCCAGCGAGAGAGAAACAAAAAGAAAGGCTAAAGGATTCACTGAAAGTCTAATAAAGAAAGGCTAATAGTAACCGACCGGAAGATATCCCAACAGCTGTCGATGCCGTCAATAGGGTTAGGGAAACCGTCTTTGGCGAAAGTACTGCGATAGACAGGACCAATGGATGGCTTTCCATCGGTGGCTTCCTTAGCCGCTTCCACCTCGAAGATGTATCTCTTCTCTGGCGTCATCTCTCTCTCTCTCTCTCTGCTCTTTCTTTCTCTCTCTGTCTGTGTAGCTATATTTGAAAATTCATTAGCCGAGGAGTTAGTTCGCGGCTTAAAACCCGGTGGTGAAGAAAGACCGTCTCCAACTCCATTTGACTGTTTATGGCCCAATATTAAACGCTCATAATAAGCCCAATATTACAGGCCATTGTCCTTCCTAATTGTATGATTTAGAGCCAGTATTCGGGCCAGACAAGTTCTTATAACTATTAGAAATTTAGAACAAAGGCCGTATACAAAAAAGAATAAGCAAATCAATCTGTTTTTTTTATTTAATTTAAACTAGATTCTAACCCTCTCTCTCAAAAAGAAAATTTATTTTTTGTTTTAATTTTATTTTGAGAAATTTTATTTTTTTATTTATATTTTTTTGGTATTTTTGTTTAATATCAATTTAATTTTTGTAACTATATTAAATATGTCAAATTGTATAACTATAGACTTGTGCCATATGCATTTCAGTTATTATTTTAAAATTTTATTTCTAAATTTTTTAACATATTATGTTTTCTTAGTAGTTATCTAGTTATAATTTCTGACAGAAAAACTTGGGTAGTTTTTTATAAAAATATATAACAAATTATAGAAACTATTTTGTTAATCATAATATATTTTAGTGATAGTGTCTTATTACTTTTGAATTAGGCAATAAATATTAATAAAAATATAGGAGTGCATATATTGGGGATAAGGGGTTAGAAAATTACAAGTCGAATTTGAGCTGAGAATAATATATTTGTTAAATAAAAAATCACACTTTAAATTAGATATGAGCCATATTGTGAGGGAAAAAAAAGACATATCCCTTTAAAGTAAGAGTTTAAGTTATGCAGATGATTCATGTACCTGTTTGCTAATATGAGTTTTTAAAATATGAGTTTAATCAATATTATAGGTACTGTAGTTGACCCTAATTGCCATTTAAGAGACAGACAAATTCGTGATGAACATAAACATTAAATTATCAGTATGTTTGTAATATAAATGGTATTTATAAAAATCAGTTTTGTTAAGTATTAAATCATACTTATTGTTGTTAATATATATGTGGGTTTACAATTACTTAGTTTCCAAAACTTTCATATAAAAAATATTTTAAAAGGCTTTCAGAAATATTATCGTGTATAATGTTTTACTCACATCAATTGTCATGGTTAGTAAATTCTATAAGCCACATGAAAATTACAAATTCTTGTAGTTACAGATTTTTTAAAATTTCATGTAATTTATGTTAAATATATTTTTATGATTTATTTTTATTATTATAATTTTTTTTTGAGGATTTCAGATAATTTTGACTCGCATTATGATTTTGTTTGTTTATTCGTTGGTTTAAGCTATTTCACCTTTATCTTATTTCTAATGGCTTAATTGAAATGAAATATTTATCTTATAAACCATTTTGTATTAAAAATCATTTTTATGTTTTAAATTTTTTGATATAATTTTTAAGTTTACTTATATAAATTATTTTTTTATTTTAAATTGAAATTAATATTTATAAAAAGATATAAATAGTGAATTTAATATAATTATTCAACAATAGTTGTTACAAAATACAAATATGAGTAAAATGTAAAAAGTTAACTCTGATATTAAAAGTTGTCAACAATTTGTAATAAGATAGAGAGAAGTGAGATCCTATTAATTGGAAACAAAAAGGTAGTTATAAAATATGTATAAGCTTGAATAAATAGTTATTGTTGGACTAATCGTTTATCAAATTAAATAGAATAGACTAAAAGGTGTATAACTATATAATAAGTAGATCAATAAGAACACCAGATAAAACTTTAACAAGATTATTTTGTCAACTGATTTGTATTGAACACCCATAAAAGGAAAGCAAGATACATGCCCAATATTCGACAACAACACCACAACATATTAAATCAAGAGAGAATTGACAAAATGAGATACTAACTTGAGTTTGTCACAATAATATCAGCATATTAAAAGTTACAGGATTATGATTTATATTAATGTTTGTCTAATTTTAACTCTATGCTAATCGAATTCCTTGTTAAGATAAAAATAATTTATTATTTAAACATTTTCCACATAAAAAACCACAAAATAACAAAACCCAATGGCAACAAGGTTGGACTTATTATTCCAGATCCGGATTTATTTTGAGATCCGATTCGGATCCTCTAGATATCCGGAGAGGTCGGATCTGAATCCGGATAATAAAATGTTGGATTCGTCAAAACTAAATTCGGATCTCGGTATCATATTTTTTAATCTGGATATCTAGATCCGTAATTTTTGTTGATAATTTTTTCAAAAATAGTATTATCTATATATATATACTATTTTTTATTTATTTTAATTTTTAAGGTTCCAAATTCAGATACGGATATCTGCCAGATATTAAAAATTTTAGAGAGATATCCGACATCTAGATATCCGGGGACCCCAATCTGAATAATAATAATAAAACCGGATACCTTAAAATTCTATGGATACTACCTGATATGTCCCCTTCCCCCTTAGCTGGTAGGGCACGTCCACTATAAAAAAAAAGGATCACGTCTCCCTTAGATTTAGATTTCTCTTGGAATCAAGGATTTCAATGAGTTCATGCTGCTTATAGTTAATAATGCTTCAGAATTGTTGAAACATGATGTTCTTTTCTTTTTCTTTTTTGTTGATCAACAACACATGATGCTCTTTTCCATCTCAGAGTTTTAGGCCATTAAGCATCGTCACCCTCTACTAATTAAATTTTATCGTAGGAAGTAAAAGTAACAAGACTGTCTAGAGAAAGCTCAAAACTGAAGTTTGCAATCACATATACCCATACAGTAACAAAGACTATATGGAGATGAACAGACGAGAATGGTTGATCTTGATCCAGCAGAAGCTTAGTATACTCTTTCAGTTTCAGATAGAGGAAAGTTGTTTAAGTTGAATTCCATCTTTATTGTGAACAAATACAGATAAAACTCAAATAAAGTAAAGAAACAAAATGATTGAAGAAAATACCCGTTTAAGTTTTGTATATTATTATGTTAATGAATAGGTTTACAATCCTTTAGAACCGTATTTATAGCAGCTTCAAAATTCAATTTCTTTCTCTCTTTAGGAATACATACTAATCCTAGATTTTTTTTTCCTAATCCGGTCCTAAAAATGTTAATCTTTAACTGGTGCACGAGATTTAAGATACTTCCAGAATTACCAATCTTATTGAATGTGAGGTTTTCCGTGGCTCTATCGATAGAGATTGTTTATGATTGAGTTATTTATTCTCTACTCAACTTGCAATCAAGTAACTGTCATTGTAATCAGTCTCCTCATGAGAATCTATATCTTGATCCTATGAACACAAAGATGATTTCATTTCATGTGTTGATTATTACAAAGTAAGACATGAAATATATATGGATGATTGCAAATGGAACTCTTAGAGTTGTTGCTAACTGAATCCAACTTCACTTGTGAGTTTCTTGCAAGCAGGTACAAACATATCTTGGAAACACTTTCATGTCCTCCTCAGTTAAATTGAAAGAAAAATCTCATTTATAACTTCTATAAAGGCAAATTCTAAGTTTAAGTGAGATGTATAAACATGGAACACACGAATCACCGTATTAGTGATAGAAAACTAAAGAAACAAAAGATTACGAGAACCTAGATACCATTAAGTTTCCCAATGCCATCCAAATCGGAGAACATGTCTGCTACTTTATCGGATTTGACAAACATACGAACCATGTTGTGAAAAAAAATCACGAGAGAGAAGAGATGGTGAGATAGATGAAGAAGAAAACAAAGAAAAAAATAAGCAATATAATAGATATTTTGAGATATTTTTGGTATATTTCGGATAGATTCAGGAAATTTATTAGAAACGTTTTGAGAATTTAATACGTATATCATTAGCTAATCGTTAGAACATTTTATAACACATAAAAATAAGGTATATTTTAGAGTTAAAGTTATAACACGTATTCACGACAAAGATACACCGATGAGTTATAATCAGGATATATACAAAAAGTTATAGAACGAGTAGAATACATGAAAAACTATTGGTTACATATTCCACCTTATATAGATCACAGTAAAGCACATTGAATCTGTTTTCTAATTAGATTATTAAAATGATTATTCTAAGTCAACGTAAAAAATAAAATAAAATATGATTTCAGTTTTTATTTTGAGAAAACTCATGCAATTACTCTTACTTGCAGTCCTCATAGTTTTTATTTTTATAATTTTATAAAACTATTGTTCCATTTATAAAGTATAAGACATGTCCATTATAATTAAAAAGTCAAAAACTCTATTGAAACAATTCAAAGTTGAGTGTGTCTCATTTTTTCAATTCTCTCTTACATTAATCAAGCCCAACACATCAACACGTTATATAATATAAATGGACCGACGCCGTTTTCAGATTTTTTTCTATCAACAGGATTTTTCTTTGTCACGATTATTATAATGGAGAATTAGCGATAATTCCAGATTCATTTTTGGTTCGGGTTTTGTGTGACAAATACTATAGACTAATCTCGCCGTAGCGAGATGGTGCTATTTATACCCCTTTATACATATGGACTAGCATTCTGCTGCAAGAACTATACTGTTATTAGGGATTTGAAAGAAGATGAATTCGGGTTATTATGTAACAACATGATAGGATCCTTGAGTTCTGACTTTACCCGCAAGACTGGCTAGGCCAAATGTCCTGGTAGTCCATCCTAGGATAACAATAAGCAATTTTATTAGGAAGATTCAAAGAAATGTTACGTTGAAATGCTTGAGAACTTTGTATCACAATAAGATATACCCCCTCTGTTTCATATTAAGTGTCGTTGTAGATAATTGTTTTTGTTATAAAATAAGTGTCATAATTTACTTTCGATGAAAAATTTATTAACTTTTTATTGCAATTTATTTTTCTATTGGTCAAAAGATGGTTAGGTGTATAGATAATTGTGTTTTTATATAGAAAACATGTAAAATTAATTGTTTTATTAATCCGTGTGCAAAAAGCTAAAGTGACACTTAATATGAAACAAATGGAGTACCTTTGTAGCCATAAAACAATATTTACATTGTGACACCTTTTGCTATACCAAGAGTGGTTTTCATACTGTTAAATCAGGATATTAGGTTACCAGACATATGCTCAATTATGAAGAATATGTTGTCTACACAGAACCAAGTATCATGAAGCTCCATATGGCAGTTGATCACAGATTTATAGGACATGTAGTTGTCACAAAGAATTTGGATTGTCGCCATATCCGATGTGATAATGTTTTTGCAAGATGTGGGCATGTTGAGTCTGTAACTCATTATATCTTTGAATGCCCACTAGTGCTTCAAGCGTTGGCCCTAGCAGCTACACCATCTCATCAAGATATTTTTCATGTGTCCATCATATACACTAACATAAATTATCTTTTAAGAAGAATAGTATCGAAGATCCATAATTGGACAAATACTCTTATCCATGGATAATTTGGTAGCTTTGTAAAGCAAGAAATGACAAACTATTTAGAAGGATTGATAGAGACCCACTTGAGCTAATTATATATGTAGAAGGAGAATGAAAAGCATGGTTCACGAAAAATAAACCAACTACGGGTTTGACACAAAAAATAGCAGAAACATATCAAGTCTTATGATTCAAGAATATATGCTTGGTTGATGGTTCTTGGACCTCTACATCGATATTTAATGGATCTGGAAAGATAGTACTAGACAAAAACTTATGGGTACAAGAAACCAAAGACAAAGAGAATTCGTATTGCATTCACAGTTGAATCGCTACTATGGGCTATGGAAAGTATGTTGTATCATTTGACATGCCAGCACTTTGAGATTGAGTGCAAAGACTTGATAGCAATATTAGGGGAACCTCAAGCATGGCTGAATTTCTTTACAGAAATAAAGGATACACAAAAACTTAATAGAAGATTCCACAATTTTTGGATATCCTACATTCCTTGTGGACAAAATGAGACTACATTCTTATTAACTATAACCGCTCGATCCTTAATAGAGCTTTTTGTTATGTTGGTTATTTTAATTTGGTCTAGTTACCTATACCACCTAAAAATTGAGTAATATAATGGTTTTTTGTTGACAGAAAAACCACCAAAATTTTATAATTAATTAAGTAACTATTTTTTCAATATTATTATAATGGAAAACTGGTAACTATAAACACTAAACTATTATAATTAACTAAATAACTCTAATAATAAAATGGAAAATATTGTGTATACTATTAGTTACATATTATTTTTTTTATGATAAAAACACCACATATTTTTTTTTCTTTTTCTTTTACACCTCATATTAAATAATTATCTCTTAGTTTATTCAATACATTTTTATAAAAAAGTGATCGTAGCAGAAAAAAAATACACTTTTCATAATTGAAAGTTCTTAAACAGTTTTTTAAGATTCTTCAAAAGCTTTTACTAAAACTGTACTTTTCATTGTATATGTTATATAGAATGAGATACCTCCACGTTGAATTCTCAATACCATCTTAATGCTCTTTTTCCTTTACAGTACTCTCTAGAAGTGAGTTCTTCGTCAGCCACGTTTTTAGAGAAGAACACTTTAAAACTGCTACTATAGCAATCTCAAGAACAAGTTTCTTATATATCAAAGCACAAGAGTTGCCATGATGTTTATCCCTCTCGGATGAAGTCATCTTCACGTCTTGCATCATGAATGGATTACCATCACCAAAAGACTGATGAAATTCCTCCCATCACTACTATCACCTGTGAAATTGGTGATACCTCATTTAAATTCTCCTCATCAACAACCACTGGAATCTATTGTTTCTTCATGCTTTCCTTTTCATGAATCAACTCTTAGTCAATTACTACTGCTGCACCAAGAAATTCAACTTTGTAGTTCACCTTCCCTTCATGAACGATGTTGTTTTGTCAATCGATGTTGCTGCATCCAACATGTAATCACAACCCATTGTCTGAACTTAAAATTTCAGGATTTAGACAATTTTTCCTGCTCCATCTTCATGTGCATCATCTATGTCTTGAGAGACAATATATCGAGAAATGTAGAGGCATAATGTGTAGGCAGAACACAAGGTGATTCCTGACCACACACATCAACCGCAGAGTGTACTTCAACAAAAATTGTACTGAAGACTTGCTTCTGAACACCAATCACCTTCTTTGTTTCCACATCCTCCAACCCCTGGCCAGGTTCAAGAACAGATTTTGATACCAGAGGTCTCCTCATGAACAACTTCGATCACCATTTTATGAATTAAGTCTTCTGTTGAAGTATTCTTTGTCTCTAATGGTGTATTTACAGGGTTTGACTCTTGCTCTTCGTCAGTCTGAGACATCACATCAGAATAAAAAAGCAACATGGATTCATTTGCATTATTTTATAAAGGGAAATATTTTAGGATAATACTAGATTGACTTAAACCCTTAAGTTAACTAATCTATGAGAGTTTAGAGTAATGAAAAAATAAAAAATAAAAATTAAAATTTGGAGAATAAAAACTATTTTGGTCTTTTTTTTAATGGTATTTTGTGACAAAAACTTAAAATCACTATGTGAGAGAATTGTACTTTTGTAAAACAAAACACACTTTTGATAATAATATGAAATAGAAATACAACTTACTCTATTCGATAACGAGGATTACAAAAAACTTAAAGATAAAAGGATAACATATAATGCTAAACAAGCTCTTATCTCATAGCAATCGTAGCTTTATATTTCTCATTACGACAATCCAATTTGAGAATAAAAAGCAACAGGGATGTCAGTCTGAGACATCACAATCGGCTTACGCATCACTGCTTGACGAGAACAGCGTCAAACCAGAGAAAAACGAGCCACAATCCTACGCTTAAACTCACTCTAGTTGCTGAATTTACCAAAGTAAAATTCCTTCCTACACCAAAAGAGAGTGTCACCTTAAAGGAACACATCCATCTATCCTAATCTCTCAACCTCAACAACTTGACATATTTGAAAAAAAGTATCTACTCGCAAGGGCCAGCCAAAAGGACTATATCCATTGAATCTCGGCATAGACATCTCCTGAATCAGATTATTGAAAGTTGTAGCCATGATCTTCTCTGTAGCATGAGCCAAAACAGATATTGATCGAGCTGTATAAAAAAATTTCCCCCATGTGATTCAACCGAGAGTTGAGTTGTTTTAATCCGCCACATGATGTGATTCAGCTGATCAAAATGATGATCAACAAAATCAAAACGCTTGTCAAAAACTCTCAAACGTTTAGTCATGCTCAGATGAAGTCATCACTCCCAAATTTCCACCGACGTCAACGTAAAGGTTCGATCACATCAAAAACACACCAATATGATAGGCTTGTAGCTAAAAACTTTCCTTATCAATACAACCACACTTTGTATTTACCATCTCTTTTTGTAAAGGGAAATATTTTAGGATAATACTAAATTGACTTAAACTCTTAAGTTAACTAATCTATGAGAGTTTAGAGTAATGAAAAAATAAAAAATAAATATTAAAATTTGGAGAATAAAAACTATTTTGATCATTTTTTTGTAGGATATTTTGTGACAAAAACTTAAAAATAGCTATGTGAGAGAATTGTACTTTTGTAAACCAAAAACAAATTTTGATAATAATATGAAATAGAAATACAACTTACTCTCTTCGATAACGAGGATTACAAAAACTTAAAGATAAAAGGATAACATATAATGCTAAAGAAGCTTTGATCTCATAGCGATCATAGCTTTATATGTCTCACTACGACAATCCAATTTGAGAATAAAAAGCAACAAGGATTCATTTGCATTATTTATTGACAACAATGAAGACTTTTGCAAAGCCTATGGTCTTCTCTGAGTCTTGACTCTCCTTGATACATTAATCTCTCACTGAAAGCCTCTGTCTTATTTGGAGTACTTAGCTATTTGAACATCTTATGCTTAAAACCTTAAAGTCCTTCCCGTCTGCCTTCTTGGCTTTTTACTCAAGTAGGTGACTAAGGAACCTATCAATAACACACAGTCAGCCATTTGATTCTATATTTCCAGCGGCTTCTCCTTAGATATCTATCTTCTTAATTATGAGAAAACCCAATAGTCAAGGTCACATGTGAAGTGATCCCGGTAGCACATCTCGTGACCTCTGAACTTATGATTGTATATATCACCTCATTTTTCCCAAAAGGATGAGTTGGTAAAAGCTTTTGCTTTTGCTCTGTCTGAAGTCTTGTGAATATATTTTCCCACCTGCCTGCAAGAGCATTATTGTACTGAGGGTTCTTGTCACTCTAGTCTTGTAAACAACTGCAAACACAACCAACATACACAACCGATTCAATCTATATATAAAAGTTCCACTTGTCAAATTTGCAAATATCTATAATATAGTGAATCTAAATATTAAAATAGTTGCCCTCAACCATGTCCCTTATCAGCCCTATCCAAACAACCCTGAAACCACAATTCAGATCCATTATCCCTTTGAAGGTTAGGAAACCTTTCTTCCAATAGTATTTTGAAAAAGTATATCTACCCGACGTACGACTATTCCCTATAAGCTCAATATATAACCAGAGAACCATATTTTACATCTCCATCTGAAAGTCTGAACTGATCGTAAGATACTAACACCAAAAGGCTGACCAAATTCACACTAGAAAATGCCATAAGAAACTAGGTTGTATGGAAACTCTGTTCAAGGTCCGTTCCATGTTTTGGAAACGTTTCAAAATCAGAATCTGTTGAAAATTGTGGAAATGTACTGGAAATTTGTGTAAACGCATTGGAAACGTGTTTCTTGAAAATATTAGTTTTAGAAACATGATGGAAATTTTTTTTTTTTCATTTTAGAAACTCGCAATTCTGATTTGGAAACGCGAAAGAATGACTATTTGTCATTTTATGTTAGTGATTACATGTTTAAATTCATTTTGTGTACTTCAATGACTACTTGTTGACTTGTATTTGATATCATCTCTCGATATTGTTTTTGTTTCCTTTTAATGGTTTGACATAGACTGAAACTAATTTCATTGTTTTATTGAAGAATAACATGTTTTGGTTTTCTATTTTTTTTTTAATTAAAAAGTGCATGAAATGTATAACTAAAAACCACTTCTATTACTTAGTTTTCTCTCTTAGCTAAATCAAACAAAAATAAATAAATCAAGTTTAAAGGTTGATTATATATATATAATATCTATAGAAGTTTCTAAAACGTTTCAATTTCTAATTTTTCTAGAATAATGTTTTCACGTCCAGAAAACTTTTGTTTCCGTGTACCCGATTCCATGCAGCCTAGATAACAGAAATATTATGCCAAGAAGTTATGAAAAACTTTACCATCTTTAACCATGAAAAAACCAACATCAAGAAAAAAAAAAACAGAAACAAGACATCAATGATATCTTATTCCTTATCAAAGTCAAACTGAATACCCCCTAGCCCAAATTCAGCCCTCGCCACTTTGTCTTGAACATGCCAGAATCTTGGTAAGATGAACAAGAAGAGTTTTGTGCCTTGTTTCCGTGGATTCATGCCAATAAGGGTTCTTGCATATCTTCTGAATCATTAGCTCTGATCAATGATTTTTCATTGCTCAAGATAACTTTCTACATGTCTCTTTTCCAGAATATTTCTAAAGTCTCCAAATATTACATCATCTCCTTGATAACCCACCCACTTTTTTTAACAACCTTTTGATCCATGAAATCTTCTAAATCAATTCTAAATCCATGAGTTTTCTAGATCAACCTAAAGAAAAGCCCAACAGTCCATAAAAATTACAGAAATAAATGATAAATATCGTAATCTTCATTAGTTCGTGATAGATCCTAGATCTTTTAAATATCGGTCGTAATCAACTTCAATCAACTAATCTTCATTGTCTTCAAATCCTAGATCGAGACACCCCTTTCAAATCTTTCTCATTTCTCCAAGCAAATAATATTGGAGTTGGTTAACACCGGTTTATGGTTTGGATACGATGGATCTTGGTCTTACCTTAAGTTACGAGAACTACTATATTCTAGGATTTTTGAGAGTTGTTATGTAACATAGTTGACTTAGCTGTAGATACTCCTAAATATTCTCATCATGTGATGTATATATGTAAGCATCTTTTCATTCATGAATACACAGAAATATCCATAGTCTATGTTTCTCTTCATGGTATTAGAGCCTAAAACTTTCTTGTTCGAAAAATTCTGAAATCGATCACGTAACCCCGGTAAATACAGCGAACTCGACCACCCTGATGGAGCATCAGGAGCGACAGAGGTGAGAAAGACTATCTCACCTTATGACCTGACCTCAGCTGACAACCTTGGTGCCGTGATCTCACACCCATTGCTGAAAGGAACCAATTACGATGAATGAGCGTGTGGAATGAAAACGGCTTTGACGTCAAGGAAGAAGTTTGGGTTTCTAGATGGAAATATCTTGAAACCAGCAGATGATTCACCAGATCTTTAGAAATGGTGGACGATTCATGCACTTATTGTGTCTTGGATTAAGATGGCGATTGATCCGGTGCTTCGATCCAAAATTTCTCATCGAGATGTTGCTAAGGATTTGTGGGACCACTTGAAAAGGTGCTTCTCGGTTATGAATGGCCTCAGATACAACAAATCAAAACTAAAATGGCTTGCTGCAAGCAAAGAGGACTGGCTATAGAGTCACTTTGGAATTTTGAACCGTATTTCAGACAACTTGGCGATGTATCGTCCGTTGAGAACCTGTAGATGCGACCAGTGTATGTATGATCTTGGAATTGCACAGGAGGCAGATCGTGAGGAGGAGAAAGTACATCAGTTTCTCTTCGGTCTCGATGATCAGTTGCATGTTGTTCGATCATGCTTGTGGCGAGATCACATGTCCACCATTGGAGGAAGTCTATAATATTGTGAGGCAGGAAGAAGATCTTTCCATCAGCGGTGAGGAAAGACCAAAAGTGACAATGTATGTGGCTCAAACAAAGACGCACTTTCATAATTAAGGAGCATGCATATGCAAGCATTGTAATCAAAGTGGACATGCTTCCAAAAATTGTTATGATGTCATTGGTTATCCCGAGTGGTGGGGTGACATGCCGAGAATTAGAACACTTCAAACCAAGGGTCGTGGGGGCTCTTATGGTAGTACTTCTAGCAGAGGAAGGGGTCGTTGTCAAGCATTTTTCAATTGTGTCAATGTTCCTAACCACGAAACACAGAAAATTCTCAAGCCAACTTTATTATGAAGGATCAAGATCGAGACGGTGTGAGCGGTCTCACGGAGAAACAATGGCTATCCATCAAAAACATCATCAACGGCAATGCAATCAAAGAGAAGGGAATCGAAAAACTTTCTGGTAAAAATTCTCTTTCTTCTTGGATTATGGATACTGAGGTATCTCATCATCTCACTAGCCGTTTCGATATGTTGACAAATGTTTGAGATATGGCTCCGGTATTAGGCAGATGGCAGAGAACAAGTATCTGTCAGATAGGGTACCATACGTCTTGGTTCTGACTTAGTGATGAAATCAGTTTATTATGTTGAAGAGTTGAACTCAGATGTGATTTCTGTTGGGCAGTTTATGGATGAAGACAGATGTGTTATTCAGATGACTGATAACTTTCTTGTTGTCCAGGACCGCATTCCAAGGATGGTGATTGGAGCGGGTACGAGAGTAAGAGGAACGTTCCACTTTTGCAGTATGGAGATTGCAGCATCAGTCACAACGAAGGAGAAAACACTTGAGTTGTGGCATAAATGGATGGGTCATCCTTTGCGAAAGTAGGTCATATGCTTCTAGTTGTTTCTTATGTTTCTGTTTTGAATTTGAATAAAGTGTATGAAGTCTGTCTCCGCGCTAAACAAACCAGAGATTGTTTTCTGATTAGTATGAATAAAAGTTCTGTGATTTTTGACTTGATTCATGTTGATCGCTGGGGTCCATACATAACTCCATCTTATTCTGGGGCAAGATATTTTATAACAAGTGTGGATGACTACTCCAGAGGTGTCTGGTTATTCTTCTTAATGGAAAACGAGAAGCTACAAGTCAGTTGAAGAATTTCTTCTCACTCGTCGAGAGACAATTTGATACAAAAGTACATACTATACAAAGTAATAACGGCTCCGAGTTCTTGGCGCTCACTGAGTTCTTTCAACGCCAAGGTATTGTTCATGAAACTTCATGTGTATCAACCCCACAACAAAATGGCAGAGTCGAGAGGAAATATAGACATGTGCTCAACGTTGCAAGAACACTGAGATTTCAAGCCAATTTGCTCATCAAATTATGGGGTGAATATGTATTGACTACTGGTTATTTGATAAATCATACACCGAGGTCAGTTTGGATAATCAAACTCCATATGAACGTCTCTACAAGAAGAAGCCGATGTGTGACCGGCTGAGAGTGTTTGGCAGTCTCCGCTACACACATAATCAGAACAGAGGTGGTGATAAGTTTGCAGAGAGAAGTTGTCGATATCTTTTCGTTGGGTATCCTTATGGAAAGAAGGGATGGCGTTTATTTGATTTGGAAAAATTGATTTTTTTTTGTTTCACGAGATGTCATTTTCTCTGAAATCGAGTTTCCTTACAAAACTTCTTCTTTGGTTCACGATGTAGAAGAAAACATACATATTCTTTGGGCTCTAATCGCTGGAGGCCTGGTACAAAAAAGATGAATTGGGCCGATTTAAAAAATCCTACTTAGATAAACCCAACAGATGAAGTGCTGGACTTGGGCTTCCTATTTCTTCTGACATAGCTCCAAGTTAGTCTTTTGCCGTCTCAGAGTCAACACCGACAACGACCCGTGTTGAAGACACTACAACGGCAAAGCAAGTTCATCCACCTGCTTCGAATTCCGATCATCCTCAACTTGGAAGAGGCCATCGACATAAAAAAGGCTCAAGTGACTCTTTGAAATTACGTGATAAACTCAATCAATACTTCGAAAAAGACATAAGTTCTTTATCCTTTGTCGAAACAAGATGATTGTCATCGATTCTCGGAAAAACATATTGCCTATGTTACATCAATCATATCCACATCTGAGCCAAAATCATTTAAGGAAGCTATGAAAGATAAAAGATGGAGAAACTCGGTTGTTAAAGAAGTAGAAGCTTTGGAAGACAACTATACATGGACGATCGAAGAGTTGCCTCCAAGGAAAGAAAGGAATTGGCTTTCAGTGGGTGTTCAAAGTCAATTTCAGGGAAGATTGGACAGTTGAGAGATTGAAATCTCGTTTTGTACTGGGTAATAAATAAATTGCTGGAGAGGATTACAACGAGACTTATGCTCCGGTTGCAAAGATAGGTATTGTTCGCTTGTTTCTCGATGTAGCTGCCAAAAAGGAATGAATAGTATATCAGATGGATGTCCACAACGTTTTTCTTCATGGCGATCTTGAAGAAGAGATATATATGTGCCTTCCTCCTGGTTTTCAAACTACTGATAAGAACAAATTATGCCGTCTACGAAAGTCCCTCTGTGGCCTGAAGCAGGCCCCAAGATGCTGGTTTCAAAATTTTCTAAAGCTTTGAAGGAATATGGTTTCAAGCAATCATTGTTGGATTACTCTATGTTTACTTACAAGAAAGGTAACATTGTCTTGAACATTCTGATCTATGTCGATGATTTAATTATCACTGGGATTTCATTTACTGCGACACAACAGTTTAAAGATTACTTGTCTTCTTGCTTTCACATGAAATACTTAGGTCCTTGAAATATTTTCTGGACATTGAGGTTGCTAAAACCACACTGGATTATGTGTCAAATAAAATATGTTTTGGATATCATCGCCGATGTGGGTCTACTAGCAGCAAAGCCAGCAAGTTCTCCACTGGAACAAACATATACTCTTGTGTTGTCGAAATCTCCAAGATTGTCTGATCCTAAACTGTACCATTGCTTGCTTGGAAGACTGATTTATTTGGTAGTTACTCGTCCAGACCTGGCTTTTGATGTACATGTTTTATCCCAATTCATGAAAGATCCTAGACAAGATCATTGGCATGCATCACTCAGACTAATCAGGTATTTAAAATCGAATCTTGGACAAAGCATTGTGCTGCGTGCAAATGAGAATTTTCAGATAACGGGATTGTGTGATGCAGATTGGGCTACTTTTCCTCTAACACGACGCTCGGTTACATGTTATTTTTTCCAACTAGGTAGATCAACAATTTCTTAGAAGACAAGAAAACAACCTATAGTTAGTAGATCTTCAGCAGTGGCACTGTGACTCTCACTCAAGAACTTATCTTGCTTAAACCGTTGTAGCTCACACTTGGAGTTGATCACGCACAGCCCATGGAAGTATATTGTGATAGCATGTATGCTATATACATTGCAACGGATCTAGTTTTTCATGAAAGGACGAAGCATATCGAGCTTGATCTTCATTTTATACATGATGAGGTTTTATCTTCCAACATTAAACTTCAACATGTTGTCATAACTTCTCAACTAACCGATATATTAACAAAGCCTATTGGCAGAGATGGCTTTCATGAGTTCACAATCAAGTTAGGTATATAAAACTTTTACACTCTAACTTGTTAGGGTTTGGATATGATCGACCTTGGTCTTATCGTAAGTTAAAATCTATATTCTAGGATTGCTGAGAGTT
>CAJHQQ010004666.1:0-25107 GCA_905132885.1 Moricandia moricandioides | reverse complement strand
TCACCAGAATTAAATCTAACTAATTTTTAACAGTGTGGTTTATTTATTTCAGTCTCGAGTTTCTAATCAATTTAAAAAACTTATGTTACTTAGACAAAGTTATTGATAGAATAATTTTAGATGAATATATAAAATATTATATAATAATGGTGAAAAAGGAAGAGATTATCTCTATGAAGCTCAAAAATAAAATTACCATGAAGTGTGTTTAGTTGATGATATATATATATATATATATATATATATAATTGGTAGTTTTCTTTTAAAAAAATATTACCTTAAGAGGAGATTTCTTTAAAAATAAATATGTATGCAAATCTATAAAAGTCCATATATAACAATCAACGGGAAACTCATAAAAATACTTTATAAAATATTTGTTACATCTACTTAACATTTAAAATCATCAAATTTTACATAAGTTCTTGTCCCAATAATTCTCCCCTTTAGTTTTATTACTTTTTAGTAACACTCCGATACATTTTATCGAATAGTTAATTCTTAAATGCATACTTATCTACCAATACAACAACAGGCTGTTGGACGACAAGTGCCAAACGAATAACCTGCCCCTTGTCTTCTACAGAACGCAGTGCAGCCTCTGTCTCCTCCCCTTATACAAGGATTCAATTTGAAGCATTTTACAGATACCTTCATTCCAACACCTTCATATAAAAGAGATGCAATGCAATCATGTACCTAAGTAAAAAGAGGAATGTATAATAGTAAATAAGTACCAGGAATGATAGTGGACATCGTACGACAATGAACAGACGATATAACAAAAAATATGGTGAAAAAAACTAATGTGACTAAAGTTTTCATAATGATAGCCATTTTTACGATATATTCTTTTAACCTTTACATACTTTATTACGCTTGAGATGATTATATATAATATAACAGAATTAGACATTACATATATTCTGGTCAAACCTCAAAGATATCTTTTGATTTATTTCTGTAATAGACTTATAGTCAAAAGAAAATAAGCTTTGAATGTGAACAAACAAAAATAGAAATATGAGGAACATTGACTTTTATATAGAGAAAATTTGGAAAATACATTTATATGAGTTTCTATTTTGAAAACTACATCATTATCTTTTTTATATATATGTAACTTGACTAGCTTATCCGATCTAAATATTTATATAAAAGAAGTATACGTTAGGATAGTCTTTAAAATTTTTTGTCACAAAAATAGTTAATTCTAAAGAAAAAATAATCAAAATAAGTTTTATTAAAAATGTAAATATATATTTATATCTATAGGATTAACTAATTTAAGGCATATTTATCCCAAGTTTCTTAAGGGAGTTATTGCCCTGTTCACGGGCCCCACATGTCACGGGCCCCACTGTGGGGCCCGTGAACTAGGGGTGGGCGTTCGGATACCCGTTCGGGTTCGGATCGGGTACTTCGGATTTTCGGGTATTTCGGTATAGAGGTATAGAACCCGTTCGGGTATTTTTGTACTTCGGGTCGGGTTCGGGTATTTTTAGTTCGGGTTCGGTTATTTCGGGTCGGGTTTTCGGATATTTACATTTTCAAAGAAAAAAAATAAAATTTTTATTTCTCAAGTTTCTTGTATATAAAAATATAAATTTTACTTAACTGACTTTTTTATTTTTTATAGATTGAATGATTAATAGATTTGGAGATAACATTTCAAAAATAAAAAAACACTAATTTGGTTATTGTTTTTAAATTTTAGTTATAAATTTTGTTAATGCATGAAACAAAAAACTTGGTATACATTTTGAAGTGAGTATCAAATCATTTTTATTCGTAATTATATGTATATTATATAGTTTTAAAGTATGTATGACATCAATATATAGATATTTTAAATAATTTGAGAGATGTAAACTAAAAATATAAAGTAAGTATACATATGTTCGGTTATCTTCGGATATCCATTCGGATTCGGATATTACCCGTTCGGGTTCGGATATCCAATCTCACTTAATTCAATACCCATTCGAGTATTTTACTACTTCGGTTCGGATTTCGGTTCGGGTTTTTTGGATCGGGTTCGGGTGCGGCTTCGGGTATCGGGTAAAGTGCCCACCCCTACCGTGAACAATGCAAGAACTGCTTCTTAAAACTCCTAAATAAAAACTGTTTTTGGAGGGTTTTTTACACTGTTTGCGGACCCCACTGACATGTGGCGGCCCATAATTAGTTCGTTTTTATTTTTTATTTTTTTATTTTGTTTAATTAGCAAAAAAGAAAAATGAAAAAAAAATAAAAATAATGATGGCCTTAGACTTAGAGCTTAGAGTTGTGGAGTGAGATTTTGAAGATGAGTATAAAAATTTTAAAGAATAAAAAAATAAATTTTTAAAAACTTCAAAGGTTGTTTCGATTATTTTCTTTGGTGACAATTTTTTTAAAACTCTATTTAAGAGAATAGCAGTATTTAAAATTATTGTAATATATTTTTCATCATAATCATTTAAATATTTCATATCTTCTCATTCCTCTAATTTCTTTTTCTGGTTCTCCATTTTTATATTGCATATCTTCTCTTTCCTTTCGTAGCTTAGCCTTATTTTTTAAGTTGGAAATCTTTGAGTTATTTATTGTTCATATTGTTTTTCAAATCGGCCACATGTCAAAATAGTTGTTCGACAAGACTTAAGATGCGATAACATTTTTTTTTCTTCTTAATTTCAAGTTGTCGTGATTTTCTTAATTCCTTCTCCGTTTCTTTGGCCAGTACACAGTTTATGAACTTAATAGTCCATGCTTATTAAATCTCATTGTTCTCTTGAACATAACATATGGAGTGTAAGCAGATTTCCGACAAGTTTTGTGATTCAAGGTCAATCTCTGGTAGAGAAGTTAGCTACAAAATTTTATGGAAGTTAAACCTGATTAATTCTCCATTAAATTCTTACAAAATCAATTAGAGGTTAGGTCGGGATTAACCTTTAGATTCACGCTTAACGCCATCACGAACATGCGTTTTGACCCTTTCTCCACTTTTCCATGAATAATACAATCATTTTTTTTTCTGTGACTGGTATGAACGCAAAGCAGAATTCAAAGTAAAAATAATATCATCTGCAGCGTTTAGACTTTTTGTCAGCGTTTAGATTATTGCATGTTCCAACTCTAATGGCTGCAGCAAGGTGCCAACCAGCGTGAAGGAAAGGCGTCTCAGGGAAGAAATCATCAGCTATGAACAGCACCTCCTAGTGACGAAGACATTTTATATAGGTTATGAGTTGTTCTGAGATATGGGTCCTTTAAGCTTCTTTTAGCAAATGCAGCCTTAGTCAAAATGTGTCATTCAGTTAGATTACATTATGCAGAAGGAGTGTCAAGTTTTCATGAGCTCTAGCACCTCCATCATTCCTGTGTGAACAGCAGAGACCATTAGAGGCTGAAACGGTATAACTAAAGTTGATGCAGCCATCAAGAACTTTGGGTTCTCTTTCCTTAGAGCCTAATTTTATTTCCTCAATTTGTATCCGCATAACACTTAGATAGTTCTTTCTTTTCCACAAGTGATTTGAATTGATAATATCTATTTATATATATCAGCTGATAAAATATTTTTTTTGTATGTTAATTTATATATTAAAAATCATAGAATGGTATTCAGTGAATTATATAGTCGACAGTTTAACTTTTTTTAAAGTCTGGTAGTTTGTAATGAGGCTATGTTTCTGTCATTTGAAAACTCCCTTCGTTTTGCTTTAATATCATTTTAGATTTTGTTAACTTACAGATGAAGATGCAAGCCGAAACTTATAGATTTCATTAGTCTTCTGTGACTAACTAGGCGACAAAATTACTGATGCTGAATGAATTAGTCATTAATACATGAAGCACGGGAGTGGTAGAGACCATGTGGAAGCAGATGATGTAGCAGGAGAAGGATAAACTTGAGGGGTTTATGTTTTCACGAAGTTGTTGAAGTAGTTATTGATGTAGTGAGCATCAAAGAGTGCACCAAGAGGCATGTGGAGTGGTGGAAACCAGGTGTGGGATAAACGTGAGGATTAAGTTTATACCATGGAAAAAATGCATGAAGATAAATTTGGGGAACAAGTTTATGCCTTGAGCAATAAACACAATTCTAAGAAAATGAAAGTGTACTTATTAATAAGAAAGTTGTATATATTCATGGTTCCGTGGAAAAATGTTTTGGGAACGTGGAGATCACTACAAAAAAAATCATGTGATTGATTGTATTCGATAAAACACTGGGGCTATTATTATAGATGAAGGGTGAGAATCCCCTAAGAATGTTCTTGGGTTATGTTGAAGCAGACGTTGAAGCATACGGCGATGGAGAGACAAATAAAGGTAGATTAGGAATCTTTCAATAACAATTGTTAAGATGTTAACAAGTTGTGTAAAGCTGATTAAACAAGTCTTATATAAATCGTTTAAGCGATTTCTAATAAAGCAAATAGTGATTGTTAATTCCTACTATCTCTTGGTTTATCTTCTGCATTACCTTTTTGTGGTGTCATCTTTACATTAACAGTAGAAATTTCACCAGAATTAAATCTAACTAATATTTAATGGTGTGGTTTATTTATTTCAGTCTCGAGTTTCTAATCGATTTTAAAAACTTATGAAACTTAAACGAGATTATTGATAGAAGAATTCTAGATGAATATATAAAACATTACATAATAATGGTGAAAAAGGAAGAGATTATCTCTATGAAGCTCAAAAATCAAATTACCATGAAGTGTGTTTAGTTGATGATATATATAAAGTCCATAACAACCAACGGAAATTCATAAAAATACTTTATAAAATATTTGTTACATCTACTTAACATTTAAAATCATCAAATTTTACATAAGTTCTTGTCCCAATAATTCTCCCCTTTAGTTTTATTACTTTTTAGTAACACTCCGATACATTTGATCGAATAGTTAATTCTTGAATGCATACTTATCTACCAATACAACAACATGCTGTTGGACGACAAATGCCAAACAAATAACCTGCCCTTTGTCTTCTGCAGAACGCAGTGCAGCCTCTGTCTCCTCCCCTTATACAAGGATTAAATTTGAAGCATTTTACAGATTCCTTCATTCCAACACCTATTTAGCAATAACAATAATTAAGCCAATATGCACATTCATATAAAAGAGATGCAATCATGTACCTAAGTAAAAAGAGGAATGTATAATAGTAAGAGATGCAATCATGTACCTAAGTAAAAAGAGGAATGTATAATAGTAAATAAGTACCAGGATTGATAGTGGACATCGTACGACAATGAACAGACGATATAACAAAAAAGATGGTGAAAAAAACTAATGTGACTAAAGTTTTCATAATGATAGCCATTTTTACAATATATTCTTTTAATCTTTACATACTCTATTACGCTTAAGATGATTATATATAATATAACAGAATTGGACATTACATATATTCTGGTCTAACCTCAAAGATATCTTCTGATTTATTTCTGTAATAAACTTATAGTCAAAAGAAAATAAGCTTCGGATGTGAGCAAAACAAAAATAGAAATATGAGGAACATTGACTTTTATATAGAGAAAATTTAGAAAAATACATTTATATGAGTTTATATTTTGAAAACTACATCATTATCTTTTTTATATATAAAAAACTATATTTTTATATGTAACTTGACTAGATTATCCAATCTAAATATTTATATAAAGAAGATTAATACGTTAGGATAGTCTTCAAAATTTTTTGTCACAAAAATAGTTTCCAAAGAGAAAATGATCAAAATAAATTTTATTAAAAAGTGTAAATATACATTTATTTCCACATGATTAACTAACTTAAACTTATGGTTTAGAGTTATGGAGTGAGATTTCGGAGACGAGTATAAAAATTTTAAAAAATAAAAAATAATATTTAAAGTTTTCAAAAAAGGTTATTTCAGTTTTTTCTTTTTTTTTAAATGCTACTTTGGTGACAATTTTTTAGATTCTATTTAAGAGAATAGTAGTATTTAAAATTATTGTAATATATTTTTCATCATAATCATTTAAATATTTCATATCTTCTCATTCCTCTAGTTTCTTTTTCTGGTTCTCCATTTTTATATTGCATATCTTCTCTTTCCTTTCGTAGCTTTGCCTTATTTTTTAAGTTGGAAATCTTTGAGTTGTTTATTGTTCATACTTCATATTGTTTTTCAAATCGGTCACATGTCAAAATAGTTGTTCGACAAGACTTAAGATGCTATAACATTTTTTTTCTTCTTAATTTCAAGTTGTCGTGTTTTTCTTAATTCCTTCTCCCTTTCTTTGGCCAGTACTCAGTTTATGAACTTAATACTCCATGTTTATTACATCTCATTGTTCTCTTGCACATAACATATGGAGTGTAAGCAGATTTCCGACAAGTTTTGTGATTCAAGGTCAATCTCTGGTAGAGAAGTTAGCTAGAGAATTTTATGGAAGTTTAACCTGATTAATTCTCCATTAAATTCTTACAAAATCAATTAGAGGTTAGGTCCATTAACCTTTAGATTCACACAACGCCATCACGAACATGCTTTTTTACCCTTTTCTCCACTTTTCCATTTAATACAATCATTTTTTTGTCATTTATTTTTTCTGTGATTGTTGAAAACAAAGCAGAATCCAAAGTAATAATAATATTCTATGTAGCTTATAGAATTAGACAAATCTTTCAAATACACATTTTTAAGTTTTTGTCACAAAATAGGTCTAAAAAATTAGACCAAAATAGACTAGATTTTTTTATTTTGAAAATATTAATATTTTTTTAATTTTAAACTTTAATTCCAAAACTACACTTATAACTCCAAATCTTAAATATAAATTAGTTAACAGAAAAGGTACAAATATATATTTATATTTTTAATAAAGTCTATTTTTATTATTTTCTTTAAAAAACTATTTTTGTGATAAAAAAACATTTTTAAGTTTATGTTAAGGTATTTTTCAACATAATTTTTTTCTGCCTAAGAACTAATTCTGTATAGAGGTGTCAAGTGGGTGGGTTGCCCATGGGCTAACCCAAACCAATTCATTTTGGGCTATGGATGCACCCATTTAACAAATGGTCCAATTGGGCAAAAAGACCAATTGGTTCATGGTCCAATTGGGCAAAAACCAGATGGACAATGGAAGCTCATGGACTTCTAAAGACTTATTTCCATGATTTTGACACATAGTATAGTTTTATAATTTTGATGAAAAAACACAGTTTTAACGAAAATTAAGAATCAATTTTTTTATGAAAAACACAATTTCACAATTTTAGCGGAAAACATAATTTCAAATTTTGACACGAAAAAATGATTTCAAAGTTTCGTCAAACCCATCGTATTCCTCGCCAAAACCATAATTTTATGTTTTTGATTGAAAAACATGATTTTACGGGTTTGACAAAAAAACAAAATTTTACGGTTTTAAGAAAATGTACTTTTACGGTTTGGCAAAAAAATCTTATTTTTATGGTTTTGGCGGGAAAAATTGGATTTTACGGTTTTGGCGGGAAAACATGTTTTTACGGTTTTAGCGGGAAAACATTTTTTACGGTTTTGGAGGAAAAAACTTATTTCTACAGTTTTGGCGGGAAAAACTTATTTCTACAGTTTTGGCGGGAAAACATAATTTTAGGGTTTTGACGGAAAACTTAAATTTTATGGTTTTGGCGGAAAAACATGATTTTACGGTTTTGGTGGGAAAATATGTTTTTACGATTTTGGCAAGAAAACATGTTTTACAGTTTTGGCGAGAAAACATAATTTTACGGTTTTAGCAGGAAACCGAAATTTTACGATTTTGGCGGGAAACAGAAATTTTATGCTTTTAACGAGAAAAAAAAAATTTCAGTTTTGACGGGAAAACAAAATTATGATTTATGGTTGAAATGAAAATTTGCTATAATTCTTATGGTTGACCTTTTATAATTGGATCTAAAGATTTAATTATATCTGGTATTAGTATAAATTTATAGATTGAGTGTATATAAATTAATTCTTAACTAATTTAAGATAATATTAAAAATAACTTATAAATGGGTGGATTTGGGTTTTGTCCAATTAGACATGAGTCAAATTGGGTTTGGGTGTAAATGAGGTTGGGTTAAATATAGATGTGGGTGTTTTGGGTGCATGAAAATAAATGTCCAATTGGACACACCCATTTGGATGGGTTAGTTGGAAGAAATTAATCTCATAAAGTTCCATAAGAGAAATTATTGAACATGACTAAAACGGATCGACTCAAATGGGCCTGGGCTTCGTGTAAGGCAAGTAACCGTTCCGCTTAAACCCTAGACACTAGAACGTTCATTTACCATCTAAATCTTGCTGAAACTCGAGCCGATCCATTCTCCATCGTAGTTGATTCAAAGAGAGAAATGAAGAAGCGTTTGAACGGACGCTCAATCGTGTAGGCGAGCTAGAGATTATATTGTATGACTTTATAGAAATTCAATCATGCATGTTCTTACATGATCATGCAAACACAATCTAGTCGTTCTTACATAGATATTACTGACTACAATGCTTCTTAGTTATGTCGGCTGATTATGAGTAACGGAGAAACTATTTTGGTTTCTCTGTTCCAAGAATAGACAAAGTTTCCATATCTACTACTCAAGAAGCTTATTACATGTTCCAACTCCAATGGCTGCAGCAAGATGCCAACCAGCATGAAGGAAAGGCGTCTCAGGGAAAAAATCATCAGCTATGAAGAGAGCACCTCCTAGTAACGAAGACATCTTGTGTACGTTATGAGCTGTTCTGAGATCTGGATCCTTTAAGCTTCTTTTAGCAAATGCCACCTGAGTCAAATAAAAAAGGTGTCATTCAATTAAATTACATCAAGGAGTGTCAAGTTTCTCATGATCTTTAGTACCTCCATCATCCCCGTGTGAACAGCAGAGACCATTAGAGGCTGAAACGGTAGAACTAATGCTGATGCAGCCATCAAGAACTTTGGGTTCTCATTCCTTAGAGCCCTTGAGAGACACTGTCCAATACACAACCAAATCTAACCGGTTATATTGCCTAAAGACACAGTATAACCGGTCTTGAACATAGCTAAATGAAACATTAGTATTGGTTCGAACTTATATATATGAACATAGGTCAAATTGTTATAAAGTTTTTTACTAAATTATTTAAGACCTCCAAAATCTCGCAACATAGATTGAAGATGGGTAAAGAAGAGTGGAGCTTACTACTGTTGTTGTGGCAATCATTGTGTAATCTACCCATCTGAGGTACTTCCTCAACTTTCCTCTAGAGGCATGATACAAACTCGATGCGATTCCAACTCCAATCAGTGAGTTTGCATACACCTTTGTGTTCAGATTCTTCCTATATTCCATAGTTTCTTGTTAGAGAAAATCTACTTACAAATGGATTTGGCAAGGAGAGAGCATTTACCTAGGTGCTTGCATTCCAAGGAAGATGAAAGGAAGCGAAGTAGCCACGTTAGCTGCTGTTTCCAAGACACTCTGGTCACCTGTCACATGATCGTGATTAATGAGAATGGGAAGACAAAGATGGAAAGTATTCATAATGGTTATAAGAATACCACGTATGCAACAATGGATTGGCCTTAGACATGGAGGTCTTTGTTGCCAAACACGTCTGTAATAATAAAAAGAAACTAAAGTTATGAAAATTATCAACTTGAGGAAGGTTAAAAACATCTGGTCATGCACGTACTCGATGAACAGTCTTTGATTTGTTCCAGTTTCTGAGGATTTGTAGTTGGTCTGAAAGTCACCAACTTGGGTTGTTCGGTCGTATGAGAAAGGAGACACGACGTGAACTCCATGGATACCCTCAAGGGCGTTGCTTGGCTTTGTTGCAGTTTGGAGGCTCATTGGCTCTTTCTCAAAACCACACAGCCAGACCAAAGTCTCTCTGTTCGCTAGAAAAGAGATTACTTGCGGGCTGTTTCTGTTTGTTCTGTTCTGTAATGATCAAAACATAAATATATAATGAAGTACAAGTCGTTGTAGGTTCTGTTACTCCACAAGTTGTATGCTCGATTTTATATATTACATAAAACTTATTATCAAGCAAGCAGCTAGAGAGAGAGAGAGAGAGAGATCGAACCTGGAGGAATGGCCGTAGTGTGAGAAAGTGTTAGGAGAAGAAAAGCATAAATAATGGAGAAGAGGAAGAGGAGAGAATATAGAAAGAGAGATGCGAATGAGTCGAGAATCTTCTTCCTTAACTCTTTTCTCCACGGCATATTCTCAGCGTCAAGATTCTTATTATGGTTACCCGGTTTGATCCGAAAACTTACGTTCATGCATGGGTTTATGATATGGCCCAATAAGGGCCAAACCCAATGTATTAGGCAAACTGGTCTGGGCTGTGTGGTAAATGCATGTCTTGTGAAATGTGCTCTCTGAACCATCAAATCTTTCGGGCATGTACTTTCCATAAACAAATTATGGGTTTAATTTAGGATAAACTGACAACGAATCAAATAGTATGTCTATATTTTTATAATACTCAATAAAAAAATTCTATCACATTTTTTTGGAAATGATGGTTCACTAAACTTATATGTTTCAGCGCGAGTCTCATTCATTTTTTTGAATTTCAATTTTGTTGGAAATGACGATTTTTTAAAAAATGAAGATTTGCTCTCGATAAATGAGTGACTGAACCATCATTCCCAAAAACAGATATGTTAGAAAATTTCGTATTATAAAATTTGATAGAGTATAACAAATTAAGAATATACACTATAACAGTTTAAGAGTTATACTGTATACTGCATAATCAAGTTCATATTCCCTCAACCACTATGTTTGGTTTGATTGATAGGTATCTGAAGAACATCATTCACAGCCGAAAGAATAAGCATCGACTCCACAACCTTTTGTTTATTTGGATAAGATGATCCTCGCATCATTCTTCTCAATCTTCATTGTTTACTTTCCATGTTTTACTTTTTGCCATGAAAAGTTGTATAAATGAGGTTAACTCTTATGTAAAAATCTTTTTTTTTTCATTTTTATGATATTATCGTTTTTAGAAAAAAGTTTAAGGGTTAAATTTTAAAAACATCTTTTAACTTATTGATATTTTCACTTCTATAATGGTATTGGAATCAATTTCATTCCAACTCATTTCTATTATTCTAAAATAAAGATTATTATTTTCTCTATATCTAAGCGAAGATATTTTTTTTATTTTTTTAATCTATATTTTAAAAATTTCTAAGTATTGCTATTATAAAAGAATATATTGCAGCAAACTCCATTTCTATTATATATATATTTTTTTAAATGATATAACAAATATATTGGAAATAGTCTAAATAACCAACTATTTAAGATAGGGGCAAAAAATGTTTAGCACGACCCAAATACATATATACTTTCAAAAGAGAAGCGACTATTCATGTTGCAACCACAAATGTTTACATGTGGTTTTTTTTATTATGTATCTTGTGTATTTTGTGATATATAAATTATTTCATGTCACAAAACTTCTGCTATTAGGGATTAGACAGAAAATTCGTTCTGGATATGAGGTAAATGTATGGGAGGATCCTTGGATCCTTACCATACCAGCTAAGCCAATTCGACCTTCTACCCATGTGTTACACTTGAGAATGCGAGTTAGTGCTTTTATTAATAGAGAATCAAAAGAATGGAATGTTGGATTACTTGAGAATTATATTGACCCTGATGACATACCTCTTATTTGAAGTTTGGCTATAAGCTACACTCATCACCGTAATACATTCAACTAGGATTACATAAAGAAAAGATAAACGGTTAAATCTAGATACTGGTAGCATGGAATTTTTTGAAAACTGAGGAAGAGACGAAGATCTTGGAACCTAGTATAACTAAGTTCCAGGTTTTTTTCTTGGAAAATAAAAGCATCTCAAAAGATATGTCATCTTATATGGCAATTGATAACATGACATGTGGTAGTAACGAGAAACCTCACACGCCGTAATATGAGATGCGATAATTATTGCCCAAGATGTGATGCGTCAGAGGAAACAGTTAGTCATGCCTTATTTGAATGTCCTCAAGCTCTACATGCATGGTCTCTATCAGCAACACAATCTAGCCCTAACATCTTTTCGTTATCGAGTATTTATGCCAATATGAATTATCTTTTCTGGATGAAGAATAACATTGTTGAACCACAACTAGATAGAGATTCTTATTCTTGGATAATCTGGTATTTTTGAAAAGGTCAGAATGATAAGCACTTTAGAGTGATAGACATGGATCCTTTGTATTTAGTGTGATATGCAGAAAGTGAATGTCAAGCCTGGTTTACTGCAAATGAGATGGCAAACCCCATCTCACAGGAGCATAGCATAGAGGAATCCCAAGTCATAAGTTTGGATAATATCTGATTTGTGGACGGTTCATGGACTTCCACAGCTCGGTTCAGTGGTTGCGGCTGGGTTTGCATGGATAGCTTGGGAAAGATTCAACTTATGAGGACGCAAAACTTAAGAAGGTGAGAGACTGCTTTACATTTTGAGGTGGAAGCATTGCGATGGGCAATGGAGAGTATGCTTCAACATTTTTCATGTTAAAGTTTTAGGACGGATTGCAAGGCTCTGATTGCGATGATAAAGAAGCCTCACGCATGGTCAAGTTTTGCAACATAATTGGAAGTGATAAAGACGTTGCAGATTTGCTTTCCAGATTTCAAGATATCTTATATCCCAAGAGCGCAAAATGGAATTTTAGACTTTTTAGCTAAGACTGCAAGATCTTTTTCTAGAGAGCTTTGTTACATTGGTTGTACTATTCTAGTCTGGAACCTCAAGTTTGAGTAATATAATAGGCGTTCGTTATCAAAAAAAATTATATCGTGTACAAACCCATGTGGGTTGTGGAAGCACCGTAGCCTAATGATTTAGGTTTAAAAGCTTCTACACCTAGGTCTTGGATTCGAATCCCAGACAATGGAATTTCTTGCATGCTAAAGGATGTGAAGCTTATCGGAAGTTCCAGAGTATTGCAGGTAGAGCCGTTCGTTGTGATTGTTTGCTACGAATAGCATGTCCATCGAGAAAGTTGTACATTGAGAACCATCCGTCAATCCAAGTATTTAGTGGAAAGCTTCATCGTGGAGCATTATCCGTGGAGTTGTTCATCAATATTGCATACGTTGCAGTTAATTAATCATTATATGTAATCGAAAGATAAATTATATGATGAAGTAATTGTTACCCAGCGTTAAAAAAAACCTATGTGGGTATTAATGAAATGTTTGGGACAACAAAAACTGAAAATACTGAAATTGAGTTTATTGTTATATGTATATATTTTGTATATTTGAATTATAATGTTTGTTACTCAATTAAGTTTTAATATAATATTCGACTAATTTTTAATATTTTTAATATAAATATATTTATATTTTAAAAATTTGAGAACTCTATGCTAAAATTTATTTGGCACTGTTCAAAATTCTGAAAAATATCAATAAATTATTAATATAGTCTTATATTTATTTTGTAAAAAATATATTTCTGTTAATAGATGAGATTATCAATATAAAATGCTTTGTCTGGTTACGAATGATACATATTCAGGCTCTAAATGGAAAAGTGCATCGAATTTTGTTGCAAATCTAGCAGCCCAAGCAGATCGAGTGAAAAGAGTAGATCTTACGGATCTAGCAGTACAAGTGCGAATGAAACGGTTTTGAAATTTTTGTTTAAATGATAAAAATGGATAAAGGATGGTTCGAGTTACTATATGAACATATGATGAATTTTAAAAATATAAAATTTCTATTTGTTTTAAGATTTTATTATTTCAAAAATTACTAAATGTGAAAATCCATGTTATTTTATTAAAAACAATATATATAATGCATATTTAAATACAATATTAGTAAAATATATTACATAATATTTTTATTAGCCCATAATGCATTAACAATATTATTTCTGATATTCACCACTAAGTCTCCATAAGTTGTATATTGTGCTTCTATGTCATTTGTATCATTTATCAATTCGATGTTTCTAATATGTGGTTGTTTCATTATTTGCATAAAATCATCATTTATAAAATTTAAAATTCTAATAAAATTATGCAGCTTCATTGTAGCTAATACCATTCTCTTTTGCACATCAGTATTATATCTTGAAAATTCATCAATAATCCTCTATTTATTTTTCAAACTCCAAATATTTTTTAATAACTAAACATAAAAATGAATGTCTACGATTAAAAAATTTATGCTTATTTTGAGGAGGAGTTTTTTTGAATTACGACATATGATAACGAACGAACATGTTTTGTAAAGATCTATATAGAGAAAAGAAACTTTGTTTATTTGGAGAAACTGAGTCAACTATATAATACTTATCTAGCAGTAGTAAAGGAAAATCACGATCATTGTTTTATGCCATCGTAAGAACTGTTGTATCATGACACGATCTTGAGGCTTCGCTCCAAACATATGTGAACGAATCAAAAAATAAATAATCTTAAATAATGTTGTATCATGTCAATTTTAATATATTCTTTGTAACTTAGGCTTGCTTTTGCACAAACATAAACCCCATCTATTGCTCCAGTAAATCCACTAAAAATGATCAAAACTTTTTAGCCATAAGTCTTTCAAAAATCCTATGTAGTTTTTATTTTGTTGGAGTGTGAATATAATCACAATTACTAAGCAAGTAATTCATCGCTCTAAAAACTTCAAATTTTTGGGAAGAACTCTTTTTTCTTGGACAAAGTTCGTTTACTTGGTAAGAACTGGTACGTATGTTTTAACAAAGGGAGTATAAGTTTGGTTGATTTTATGAAGAGATAGTATGAAGAAGAATAATGTATTTATAGGTAAAGTCTATTAGTTTTTTTTTTTACTTAAAGTATTATTGTTCTTGAAATGTGTGATCCGTAATGCTATTGTTTCACTTTGCCCATTCATTTTGTCTAGTAAAACCAATTCTCCACCTCTTTGACTAATAGACAAAAGAATTTGATACACTAGTGGTTCTTCCATAAACGTAATGTGGGCCGCCCACTAGAGGTGTATGGCACACTATTCCCTCCATCTCTCATTCATTGCCTCACTACAGAATATATACTTCTAGAAATAATGAACGTTTTTTTATCAGTAAGACACGAATCAGAATATCAAACCAATCAATCCAAAACCCAAACTGACCACACATATACGCATCACTCCAACTCATAATATATGCATCAGAAAAATATAATTAACTCTTTCCATATCATTATCTGATCCCTCCAAGAGATTGTCACTCATTCGTCTATATGTTAAAAAGGGATACCAACTAACAGAAAAGGAAATTCTCCTTTTATTAATTGTAACTGAATCTGTTACATTCTCTCTTTTATATGAAAGAAGAGAGTGACGTTGGTTTACATAACCGAAATGGAATAAAGAAATAGACTCGGTTTATAGTGAACCGGACTACACATCTTTTAAACAATCTAATACCCCTCCTCAAGATGGCATATATATGTTCGACATGGTCATCTTGCGAACATGAGTAGTAAACAAAGCTGGATATAATGGTTTTGTAAACATATCAGCAAGCTGGTTCTCTGTGCGTACGTGCAGAGTCTTGATCAAACCATTCAATACCTTCTCACGAACAATGTGACAATCATTCTCCAAATGTTTGGTGCGTTCATGAAACACAGCGTTATTGGCAATGTGAATAGCCGCTGTGGAATCACAGAAGAAAGGAACAGGAGTTGTTTGTGGCGCAAGAAACTCTGCAAGTAATTTGACCAACCAAGCAACTTCACGAACAACAAACTCCATTGCTCGATACTCAGATTCTGCAGAAGAATGAGAGACAATGTCTTGTTTCTTGGACTTCCAAGAGATGAGAGATTGCCCAAGAAACATGCAAAACCCAGAGGTTGATCGCCTTGTGTCAGCACAGGATGACCAATCAGCATCAGTGAAACATTTGAGAACTAAATCCGAATGAATGGAATAGAAAATCCCTTTGCCAAGCGTCCCTTTGAGATAATGAATAACCTTGTAGGCTGCTTGAAGATGAGAATGCTTTGGAGCTGAAGCAAATTGACAGAGCCGGTTAACTGCAAATGTAATATTCGGACGAGTTATTGTCAAATACATCATCTTGCCTACAAGTCTTCTGTATGTAGTAGGATCTGAAAGAACCGGTTCAGGGCTGTCTTGAACAAGTTTCATAGAAGGATCCATAGGAATAGAGGATGGCTTGCAAGCCATAAGACCTGTTTCTTCAAGTAGTTCCAACACATACTTATGTTGACAAACAGAAATCCCCTCCTTAGATCGTGCAATCTCAAGTCCCAAGAAGTACCGTAAAGGACCAAGATCACGTAACTTAAAACACTGCCTGAGATCAGCTTTAAGACGTGTGACACTTGCATCATCATCACTAGCAATAATAATGTCATCGACATATACTAAAACCGCAACATACTTGCCGTTCTTATTGCTGATGAACAAGGTGTGATCAGAGTGTGATTTCTGGAATCCAAGAGCCATGAGAGTGCTACTAAATTTCAGAAACCACTGCCGAGAAGCCTGACGCAATCCATATAATGACTTATTAAGGCGACAAACTGGATTAGGAGGTAAAACCGTACCTGCTTTAGGAGTATAACCAGGAGGTAATGTCATATAGATCTCCTCATCCAACTCACCATTTAAGAAAGCATTAGAGATGTCCAATTGCGTGAGACTCCAGTTCTTGACAGCAGCAACAGATAACAAGGTCTTGACAGTAGTCATTTTAGCTACAGGAGAGAAAGTATCAACAAAATCAATCCCCTCCTGTTGTGTATAGCCTTTGGCAACAAGCCTAGCCTTGTATCGTTCTAACGTACCATCAGCATTGAGCTTAACCTTATATACCCATCGACAGCCAATAGTGTGCTTACCATCAGGCAGAGAGACCACTTCCCATGTATCAGTACTTTCCAAAGCAATGAGCTCTTCATTCATGGCCTTCACCCATTCATCAAACTTCTTTGCCTGAGTAAAAGAAGATGGTTCAGGGTGATGAATGACAGAGCAAATATATTGTTTATAGGTAGTAGAAAGCTTCTCATAAGATACATGCGCTGCAAGAGGATAGGGTATATTAGTGTCAGTCATGTTACAGTAGTAATCCTGCAAATAAGCTGGTGGCTTTGAAGATCGTTTCTGACCAGTGTCTGAGACAACCGTAGAACCTGAATCACTCGATGTAGAAACTTCATGAGCAACTACAGGAGCAGAGTGTTGATCCTTATCTAGAGTTGTATCAGAATTCAGAGGAGAATCAAATATATCAGGAGGATCTTCAGTCTGATGAAACGGGTAAATGTCTTCATGAAAGACAACATTTCTGGAGATAGAGATGACATTAGTCTCCAAATCCATCACTTTATAACCTTTATAACCAGAGGGATATCCAAGAAAGATACAGGCTTTGGCTCTTGGTTGAAATTTGTGTCTGTTCTTGGAGGAAGTAGATACATAACAAAGACAACCAAAGGTGCGGATTCCAGTATAATCTGGTAGCTTAGAAGTAAGCATTTGGTAAGGTGATTTGTCTTCTAGTAAAGGAGTAGGAAGACGGTTAATAAGAAACACAGCAGTGAGTACACAGTCTGACCAAAACTCAAGAGCAAGCTTGGACTGAAACATCAAAGAGCGAGCAACGTTCTAGATGTGTTGATGCTTCCTTTCAACCACAGAATTCTGTTCCGGAGTCTCTGGACAGGAATGAAAAGCCTGTATACCCTTTGCTTTATATAAATCTGAGAATCGTAGCTCAGGTGCATTATCTGATCTTACTCCTTTAACCTTTGTCTTATACTGAGTTTCAACCATTAGCAAGAATTCTGGAAATAAGGTGAGTACTTCATCTTTAGTACGCATGAGATAAATCCAGGTAACCCTTGTATGATCATCCACAATCGTCAAGAAGTACCGATAACCCTCGTTAGACGTCACTGAGAAGGGTCCCCAAGTATCAATATGCAACAGATCAAAAGGCTTGGAGCTAATATTGTTTTGAGAAGGGAACTTCAGATGTTTCTGTTTTGCAAGGGGGCAGATTGAACAGTGAAAAGATGTTTTATTTCTCTGAGAAATTCCCAATACATTGGAGATAGAGTCAATCTTTTCTATAGAAGGATGGCCTAGTCTATTGTGCCACAAGGCTGAATCAAGTACAACATTAACGCAGAAACTTGAAGGTCTTGTAGAGAATTCACCAATAGAAGCTTCATCCAATATGTAAAGGTTTGAAACTTGCTCACCCTGACCAATCATCAACCCCCTGGTAAGATCCTGAATGAGACAAGAGTCACTGTCAAAAGCAACGCGGTAACCCAAATCTCTTGTCATCTGACTCACACTGATAAGGTTTAATCGGAAATCAGGTATAAACAGAACATCATTCAAGATCAAACGCTCATTAAGTTTAACTTGACCAGTTCCAATAATCTGAACTCCTATACCAGTAGGCAAACTCACAGACTGATTAAGAGTTTCAGAAAGAGTTATAAACTTGCTTCTGTCACGACAAACATGGTGAGTTGCACCACTATCAATTATCCAAGATGAGGATGATAAAACACTGGCAGTAGCATTCAGAACTCCAACAAAATATAATGTATTTGTAGAAAGAGCCATACCGGGTAGAGTTGTGATTGAACCTCCAGAAGTAGAAGGCTTATTTGTATCTGGACCAGAAGACAGTTGTAACTGAGCATTGAAGTACTCAATAACGCCTTGAATCTGATCTTTAGATAATGTATTCATCATCCCTGTAGCAATAGAATCATTAGTAGATGCATCAAGAGACATATTTGTAACAACAGGTTTGACAGGAGCAGTATTCTTCTCAGTAGTTAACCCTCTTTTAGACTTAAATCCTGGTGGGAAACCATGAATTTTGTAACATTTGTCCACAGTGTGACCAGAGAAGCCACAATGAGAACACATAGGTCTACTCGGACGATTAGGTTGAGTGGACTGAGAGACATTGACAGAGGCTGAAGAAGAGTCAGCATGGACTTGAAAAGCAGATGCATTCGAGATAGGATTGATGCTTCTCTGATTGTGATCCTGATCAAGGAGGTTGTAAACTTCAGCAAGATCAGGTACATTCTTCTTCATAATGATCTGACTTCGAGCATTAGAATAGGAATCATTCAACCCCGCAAGAAGCTTAATGATTTTAGCATGCTCAGATTTCGTATACATAGCTTTGCAACAATCACAGGTCTGACAAGTCTTAACACAATCCGCTCCATCAAGTTCATCCCATAGAGTTTTCAATTTCGTATAGTAGGTAGAGAGATCGAGTGAACCTTGATGGAGAGACCAGATTTGTTGAGTAAGTTGATACGACCTGGGTAGATTAGTGATTCGAAATCTCGTCATCAGATCTTTCCATATCTCGGCTGCATCGTTGAATCGCAATATGCTTCCATAGATCTGCTTCGTTACAGAGTTGAGAATCCAAGATTTAACCATACTGTTACAACGTGACCAGATCCTATAATGAGGATGAGTCTCGGGTGGTCTAGGTAACGATCCATCAACAAACGATAATTTGTTCTTCGCATCTAAAGCAATAGTGATAGCTAGAATCCAAGTGTTGTAGTTCGTACCATCAAGCGTTTCAGAAATGATAGATGCACCTGGATTATCACTATTTGTGAGATAGTAAGGTGAGTATTGGATTCCATCAAAGGTAAGTGACTCCATCGGAAACAGATTTGGAAAGCTCGTCGGAATAGAGGAGCTATGGTTTGGTGAAAGCGTCACCGGAGCTGGATCTGGAGCAGTCGTCGTCGGAATAGATCGGCGAGCTGATCGTCTTGCTGGATTCGTCGTCTTCGTCGCTGGGGTTGAGATACGAACACCGCGACGCGTAGATTGACGTAACATAACCATATTGAAGAAGATGAAACTCGATTTCAACGGAATAATCAAAATCGGAGCTATAGAAAAGGATCAATCGGATCAGAACCGACGAATCTAGGTCAAAGAAAGGCGGAAAACGAAGATCGAGAGCTGAGTTTTGAGCTCAGCGCTCTGATACCATAACAGAAAAGAAAACTCTCCTTTTATTAATTGTAACTGAATTTGTTACATTCTCTCTTTTATATGAAAGAAGAGAGTGACGTTGGTTTACATAACCGAAATGGAATAAAGAAATAGACTCGGTTTATAGTGAACCGGACTACACATCTTTTAAACAATCTAATACCAACTCTTAAAACATTTCAAATTTTACCATAGCACTTTCGTTGGTAAAGAGAAGCAAATAGCAGCGGTAAATAAACATGGTAGAGTCTTCCCTATTAGGAGAACTTGAGGTTGAAGTTGAGATCAAAGCTCCTGCGGCGAAGTTCTACCACATGTACGCCGGAAGATCACATCAAGTGTCCAAAGCCACTCCACGCAATGTGCAGGCATGTGATCTGCACGACGGAGAATGGGGTACAGTTGGTAGTATTATCTTTTGGAACTACATGCATGGTACGTATTTTATGCTAGAATAAATCTATAAGATGCAAAAAATATAGAATATTTAGATTGGTAAACGGTTCTTATTGGGTGTAGATGGACAAGCAAAGGTGGCGAAAGAGAGGATCGAAGTGGTGGAACCCGAGAAGAAACTTATAAAGTTTAGGGTTTTAGAGGGAGATTTAATGGAAGAGTTCGAGAGCTTTTTAATTACGATCCAGGTTACTCCTAAGCACGGAGTAACTGGAAGTATTGTGAAGTGGCATTTCGAATATGAAAAGATTGATGCGAACGTGTCTCACCCTGAGACTTTGCTCCCGTTCTTTGCCGATATGATCAAAGAGATCGACGAACACCTCTTGTCCGAGGAATAAAGAGGTTGTTTTTGTTCCTTACGTTTAATATAATGTTGTTCATGTTTGTCTCAATAGCTATGCAGTTTCAAGATTAAGATTGGATATCTTCAAGTTAATAGTTTTATAAATAATGATGAGTTGATGTTGTACGTTGCAAACTAGATCGCACGAGATTTATTTTCATGCTAAAACGAAGTTATAAAGATATACTTTTTTTGGAACACCAGATAGATAAATACTTGTTTATTATATGATTGTGTTAAAAACAACTGTAACTTAATTATATATAGGAAAAAATCCTTAAAAATACACGGACTAATTTTAATTTGCTAATAAAATATACAAACTATTTTGGATCCTCATTTAATACATTAATTAATTTGTATTATCTATTAAATACACAAACTTTTGAAATTTGTAGATTTTACACATTTTTTTAGAAGGCGTCAACTACATTTAACGAAAGTGAGGACGACATTATTGTTTAACTAAACACGTGCTTAACTTGCATAAAACAATTTCTTAAAAAATACACGAACTAATTTTTATTTACTAATAAATACACTAACTATTTTTAGATTTCCGTTTAATATATGAACTAATTTTTGCTTCTCATTAAATACATAAACTTTTAAATTTTCATATTTTACATATCGATTTAGATGACGCCAACTATGTTTAACAGAAAATGATGTGATTAAACTGTGAAAAGCACGCTCGATCTCAGTTAAAACCTCTCAAATCGACTGAACTCTAATTCAAGTTAGTTTCAATTCCGAGTTTGGCACCACAATCTGTTTCAACCTCTTTTATTCTCCAATTTTTTTCCTTATTCTCCACTTTAATTTTCTTTTATATCGTTTCAAAATGAAGTCGATTTCTATATCGTGAAAAAAGATGATGAAAACTAGGTAGTTTCAAACAGTTTTCTTCGTCTTTTTTCACGACATGGAAACCGATTTCACTTCGACACGATATAAAGGGAAATTAATGTGAATAATAATAATAATAAAAGAATAAAAGAGGTTGTAACAGATTATGGTGCCAAACTCGAATCGAAATTAACTTGAATTATGGTTCAATCGATTTGAGAGGTTTTTACTGAGAGCGAGCATGCTTTTCATAGTTTAACCACATCATCTTCTGTTAAACATAGTTGACGTCGTCTAAATCGATGTGTAAAATATGCAAATTTAACAGAAGATGATGTGGTTAAACTGTGAAAAGCACGTTCACTCTAAGTAAAAACTTCTCAAATATGCAAATTTAAAATTTTGTGTATTTAATGAAAAAAAAATAGTTCATGTATTAAACGGGGATCAAAAAAAATTTAGTGTATTTATTAGTAAATAAAAATTAGTTTGTATATTTTTAAGGAATTGTTTTATGCAAGTTAAACACGTGCTTAGTTAAACAGTAACGCTGTCGTCACTTCCGTTAAATGTAGTTGACGCCGTCTAAAAAAATGTAAAAATCTACAAATTTCAAAAGTTTGTGTATTTAATAGATAATACAAATTAGTTTGTGTAATACAAAATGTGTACAATCTACAAATGGGAATCCAAAATAGTTCGTGTATTTTATTAGTAAATTGAAATTAGTCTGTGTATTTTTAAGGATTTTTCCCTTATATATATAACTGTATTGATTATATTTCTTTGTGAAATAGACATAGTTTAAATTTATGCTACTAGCTTCTATGTATAATTCAATTGATAGTTTAAACTTAATAGTTCTTTGTGGTTTGGGATTTCGTCTCCGTCTATGAGGCTTTGTTTCTGGAGGTTGAAGGCAATGTATCTCATCAGTGTATTTCACCGTTGTAATTTGCAAATGTTAATGAAATTTCGGTGAGATTCGTTTTTATAGAATTATTACGAATTTTTAGCCAAAAAATATATTGTACTATCTAAGAATATCATTAGTGAAAATATTTTTTTTTCAAAATAAATAAATATTAATATTTAAATTATAGAATTAAAATTTTGAAAATGTTTGAGTAATTAATTGAATAATATATGTCAACTGAATTCTAAGAATTTGTTACAAATTTCTCAAACGAGAAACTATTTCTATACATATCATTTAATTTTATTTAATAATGCAAAATTTATTATTTTGTTGCCATTTATATTTGCTTTTTTGGTCATTACAAAGGCGTAATATATTTTAAATATCTATTGCACATTTCAAACTCTACTTATGCATCCACGTCCATCCCCGCTCAGTATTGATAGTGAATCTTTGGATCTTCATCTCTTTCCGTAGTTGTGAACATGTCTAAATGAGCACGAAATAGTTTTCACAAAGTGATATAAGGTAGATGAATTTTTAGGCCATGTCGGTACTATATCTTAAACATCATATCGACTGATAAATGAGTCTTCTATTGTCTTTGGTAGATGGACGTGCTCAACATAGCCGCCAATTAACAATCTTGAAACACGCTTTTAGTGCCGAGACACCATTGAATCGATTGCCACAGCTGACTACAAGAATCTTATACTTGCTATCATCTGACTGAATGTGAGGTATATCTCTTACATTCCACATGCTACTATATATATATCATTAGCATTGTGAAATTCTCTCTCTCTCTCTCTCTCTCTCTCTCTCTCTCTCTCTCTCTCTCTCTCTCTCTCTCTCTCTCTCTCTCTCTTTCTTGTCCCTCTTAAAAGCAGTGGTTTTCATAGCTTTTGATGGGCTCAAGAAAATCTAGCCTCCAAGCTCAACTTGCTTCCACAAACTAATCTTGCTTTATGAGTTAATTATCTTTTATGCCATTAGTTTGTTTTCTTTATGTGTAAGATTTGAACCAAACTTAAACCAACATTAAACTAGATTTTGAAACACTAGTCCAACTCTTCTACAATCAATATTAGTTCACATACAGTGCTGTAAAAAAAAAAATTATTTTTATTTTCTTAACTTTTTATCCACTCTTTTCTTTGACCATTCTGCGCATTCAAATCGAACTGGTTGTTCTTGAATTGTGTTGTTGCATGTGGTTGTTTCATACTATTTTCGACCTCAACCTCAAGGCACCGTTGTGTATATTATTGATGATAAATTTTCCCAAGTCTTTGATAATAGCAGCGAAAAATGATAGTAGTGCGGATACACTGAATCAATTCCCACAATTATAGGCTGCGAGAATCTTATTAGTGTCTTTATTGACTAGGCCTAACTCCACTATTCTGCAACTCTAATCCTTTATATTGGTTCCTGCAATTTTTTGAGTTTCTAACATACTCAACAATAAATTTCATTGCCAATCTTTACCATCCTTCACCACTTATTTCCTCTCACCTGCATCTCACTTAGAAGGACATATATTGCTTTTGCATCCCATTTAATCATCTTATGTTCATCTTAGATTCCTAGTTAGCCCTTTGCATATATGTGCCAAGGGGTGCTAATTCAGGCAGAAAATTTACCAATTGGTATTAAATGGTATCATACTCATTCTCAGTTATCATATCATGTTACATAAAATTTATGATTATAGTTATTATGTGATATAATATTTTCTTTGTTTTCAAAATGAGTCTGGTCTTTACAATTAGTAAGTGCGACTGGGAACGTTGAATGCATGTTCATTTGCACCCATTGTATATTGAATAATTCTGCATTATAGTGGGCTATTTTAATAGATATACTATCACCTAAATAATAACTTTTATTGAACATGATGCGCAATTCTTTGAGTGAGTTAGAAAAGTCGTGGTGCAAAATCTTTTTTTTTTCCTTAGCTTATTCCTCTAGCTAAAAGTAAGTTTTTTTACATTACCACCGAATTTTCCAAAGAGAAAAAAAAGATACCGAAAAATTGATTCCCTTGTCACTCTATTTGGCTAAAATTCATATCTTTAATCTAAGGTTTATTTGACATTATTCATTTTATCAATAGTAGATTCACTCATTCTTCTTCTTCTGATCTCCGTTCAGAAGTATAACGCTTTTAAGTTTTCTTTCTTCTATAATTTCTCTTTAAAAACATTGCATACTTTTTTTTTGTTAACCGAAAGGTGTCTGGACTTTAGGCCTAAATAATTCCCCAGGCCCGGAGCCAGCCTTTGTTGATACCATTTCTGGCGTAAAACACTCCTCCCATGGTGGAACGAACCCAAGAACACAACAACACCAACGCATGCGCTTAAACCAACTGGGCTAACAACAGCGGTGGTAACATTGCATACTTTTCAGTCAGTGAATTTTACTTACAAAAGTTTCCACCTAATAACATTCGGGTAGGTGTCATTGTTTTCTAATTGTATTA
>CAJHQQ010004665.1:0-25130 GCA_905132885.1 Moricandia moricandioides | reverse complement strand
TTTCCTCGTAATTTCCTAGTAAATGACCATTTACTAGGAAATTACGAGGAAACTGGTCCTAGTAATGGCCGAGTTTTCTTGTAGTGTCTACTTCATCTTCTCTCTGAGGTGATTGAACATGAATTCTATGTCATCATTTGTTTCTGAAAAACATCCACAATCTGTGAGTATAATAAGCTTCATCAAAAGATATATCTAAAGGAATTTTAAAAACTTTTCTAGCAAAGCCATCCATCTCCTTTTCATTGGCTTCTCTGCGTTGATGCTTTGGGATCTTTTCCCTCGTCTTTAAGTATCCCTCATCTTCTCTGTCAAGATCCATGGATTCAGATGTGTCTGTATTCTGGTCTGAAATTGTTGCTGTTGGACGCATAATCAGACTTGTGTCGAGTTTGGGTAATCGAACTGGGTTTCTACACTGTCGATCGATGCCGAACATGTACTGTCGACCGATGCCTTCGTCTCTATGTCGATTGATGTCATGATTTCGGTATCGATCGATGTTAGTTTATTCACACGAGGCTACCAATTCTGTAGGCCTCGTCGTCGATCGATTCTCGTTGTCTTGCGTCGATCGATGCAGACGGGAATTACCGAGTGACATGAAATTTTCCACATGGAAGTTCCTGTCTTGGGGTCTCTCTTCCTGCTAGAAATCATCATCAATCAATGCATTGATGTGGTGTTTCTGCCCAGTTTCCATCCACTACAATAAACATGGCCATTTGAGAGGGTCAAAACCCTCACAATTTCTTGCAAATCAGTGTTTTCGGGAGATTTGCGAGTCAGCGCATTCCCTCGCAAATCACTAGTAGGAAATTGAAAACGCTTGCTAATCCCTCGCAAATTTGCGATGTACAACATTTCCTTGCAAATTTTGAAGGGAACCCTTGTACTCAGAAATTTGTGACGAAATATTAAAATCATCTCAGATTTGCTTGGAAACTATTTTACTCGCAAATTTGCAACGGAATATTAAATCCTCAAAAACTTGCGAGGGAGTTATTTTACTCGCAAATTTTCAACAGAGATATTTTACTCTCAAATTTGCGAGGAAATGATGCTCGTCGCAAATTTGCAAGAGAACTCTTTCACGCACAGATTTGCGACAAAAACTTTCCCTCGCGAAATTGCGAGCCATTTGCAAGCACTTTGTTGCGTCGAAAAATTTAATTATTTATATACTCCTTCTGTTTTATAATAAGTGTCATTCTAACCATTTTTTCTTGTTCTATTAAAAGTGTCACTTTACAATTCCAACGCAAATTATACTTACTTTCAGCTGAAAATTAATTGCAAACTGCATTGAATTTATAAATAATTTTATTTATCTACAATTCTATTGGTTAAAGAGATGTAATTAATAACAATTTACATATATTTCATACACTTTCTTAATCTGTGTGAAAAATGTCATAGTGACACTTATTCAATAACGGAGGGAGGATAATATTATATTCAATTTTGTACACAATATATATTTTATATTAAAATTTCTACAAATATGTTGTAAACTAAAATATTCTTGATAAAAACATAAATCCAAGATTCATTACAAAAACACTTAAAACAAACATCAGTTCTGGAATAATTGTAAATAAGTTTTAGATCATTACAAAAACATAAATAAGATGCAAAGAAATCTAGATAGCATCAGATTCATAATCATCTCCAGAACCTGTGCTTTCAGAGTTGTGGGAATTAATGTTAGCAGACTGAAGAATGTTCGCCAAGGTAGAATCTTTGGAAGCTAGATGATTAACAACAGCGTTCAGCTTCCTTATTTTATCCCCTTGGCTCTGAAACAAATAGATTGTTCCTTGATGATCTTCTTCAAAGACTGATCTTCAGAACTGCTAGCAGAAGAAAACAAAGCAGGAGTAGATCCTAAAGTTTTACTTATAGAACCCACTCCATACATTCGTCCCTTTTTGCGGGGAGAAAACTACATAATAATATTTCAAAGATCAATATCAAATTAGACTCTAAAGAATTGAGATTGAGAGTTGTAAAACATATACCTCTTAGAAGATCTTGTTCATTTCTGCTTGAGAGAGGCCACCAGACCAGATGCTCTAGGGATCATCACTATCAGCCTGAGATAACTCTTGCATTTTAGATGTCACGTCATTGTAGAGCTTCTGAGATTTGCCGTCGACGAAAGATCCATCTGGGTTTTGTTTTGTGATCTCGATATACCCAAACAAGATGAATATATTTAGTGAAAAGATTAATACAAAAGAAGTATTTAGTGATCTTGATAACCCCATCTAGGTTTCGTTTTGTGATCCATCTGGCTCACATCCAGTTTCCTCAGCATACAATTAAAAATATTTAGTGAAAAGTTGAATACAAAAGAAGTGAGATAAAATAAAAAACAGCAAAAACTTACAATCACTCTCGCACGGGCTCTGAAGGAAGTCTGACCAGAACGATGCTTAGACGGTCCATGTCCATCAGGGTCAGAGTAACTGGCCGCACGACTATTACAAATCCGAACTTAAGTGCCCGGATCTTGCCAATAAGTGACAAGACCAGCCCAAACAAGTGGGTCAAACCACAAAGGCATAGCTTTGTCACCTTCTCTCCGCCACTTAGCCTTCCACCGTCCAACTTGGCGAAACAATTGGAGTTTCAATTTGGCCTCAAAAGATTGGCGGATGTACTCCGTTAAACCAGATTCCCAATGATACATTTGTTGAGAAAAAAAAAATTAATAGACATAAATGAACATAAAATTAAATTTGAAAAAAAATTAAAATTTAAACCAAAAGTAAAAATTAAATTACAATAATTATGAAATTTAATTACAATTGGTTATAATTATAAAACTTACCAAGGTGTATTTGGAGGGCGATCTGGATCGAGGTGAGGAAGACGATCATGTCCAGGACTAGCCAAAAGCATTTCAACAGTCACTTCATCTGGCATAGACTGTTGCATAACAGCCTCAGGAATATGGGCAGTGGCAGGGGCAGGGGCTGGGGCAGGAGCCGGAGCTTGAGTGGGAGGCGGTATCTGGCTGTTCGGAATAACCGAACTCTCAGCCATGTGAGAACCAGAAGAATTATCGGATAAGATCTTTCTTACTCGATAAGAACTGGCTATAATCATTTCAAGACATATGCAAAGTAATAAAATTAAAATTTTATTATTAAAATATTTTTAATAATGCAAAACCCTAAACAATTTTTTTAAGAATTATCACAACTAGCAGAACATTAAACATAACCAATAGCCAATAATCTAAAGCTACCAGAGTTTTAACCATAACCATTAACCAAAATCAACTATCTAAAGCTAAACTTAAATCAATTAGGATAACAAATACCATACCTTTTTAGAATTGATGGTGGATGTCCGGCAAGAGTGAAGGAGGCATAAAGGCGGCGGGATCTGGTGAGAAAGAGAGAGATCCGGCAAGATGGCTGAGCTCCGACGAGATGGCTGAGCTCCAGTGAGAGTGGAGGAGATCCGGCGAGAGAGAGAGAGAGAGAGAGAGAGAGAGAGAGAGAGAGAGAGAGAGAGAGAGAGAGAGAGAGAGAGAGAGAGAGAGAGAGATCCGGCGAGCTCCGACGAGAGAGAAGGAGAAGAGCTCGCCAAAAAAAAATCTGGGTTTTTTTTTTCTTGCGGATGGAAGGAAGGGAATAAGTGAATTTTCCAAATATATATTAACCTAAATACACTCGCAGTTCACTTGCAAATTTGCGAGACAATTGCAAGGGAATCCTCTCAAAACCCATGCAAATTTGTGAGTGATGTGCGACGATTCCCTTGCAATTCCCTCACAAAATGTTAATTTAAATATATTTTAGGGATTCGTTTGGGGTTTTGTCTAGTGTTTGGAAGACTTTTACGCATTCTCTATATTCTGTTATTGGAAACGATATTTAACATGAAATCTTTGTCTCAAAATTTTGGTCAATTTAGTTGACATATATATCAATTTTATATTTTTATGGTTTGATATTAACTATCTCCAATGATAACATATTTCCTAATATTAATTAAAATCTCAGAAATTGTCTTTCCTAAAGTTATTTATTGTTTACATATAAATTTTTAAATGTTTCTAATGGATGTGTTAAACTGCTTGAGTCCCATAAACAGAGAATTGCGAAATAACTGCGAATGAATTGCAAGGAAGAACTCGCAAATCCCTCACAATATCGCAAGTGGACTGTTGTTATTGCAATTTTGAAAGATTTGTGAGATTATCTTGCAATTCCCTCGCAAATCCGTTACAATTTCTTATATTTTTTATTAAAAAAAAATACAAATACAAGATAGTACAACATACAAGTGATATTTTATCTAATCAGACTCATTTTCAGATACATTTTCAGTGCCACTATTTTCATTTTCATCATTAGTGACATCATCTTCGTCGGTTTCATCATCATCATCAAAATCATCCTCTTCTGAAGCGGAGCCTTTAGTTGAATCATCAACAATGACTTCTACTTCTTGGTTATTTGGATCGATATGTATGATATTATCTGTTGATAGTTGGGATGGCGATTTCAGCAACTCTTTCTGCCTGCATTGCGAGATCATCCATTTCTCCGACCACTATACGCCCTCGCGGGTTGACTTTAATCACTGATAACCATCTCTCACGTCTTTCTTTAATCCTTGAATATGGAAGAAAACACACTTGATCTGCTTGTGATGCAAGGCAATAGGGTTCAAATTTCGCATAACGTCTATTTGCGTTGATATCGATCACTCCAAAGTTATTTGTTCGGACCCCTCGTCCAATTGTTGGATCATACCAATCACACTTAAGTAATATGCATTTTAAGTTGATGGTTCCCTGATAAGTGACTTCTATGATCTGTTGAAATACACCGTAGAAGTGAGTTTCACCATGGACTTGGATTCCAAAATTTGCGGTGGATCTCTTCGAGCCGTGAGCGTACGTATGAAAAGTATATCCACGAGTAAAGTACATTGGAGTAGTAACGATCTTAGCAACCAGTTCATCAACAACCATGGCGGAATTGGTTTGTGATGATGTCTATATTTCACCTGCTCAAAATATATAATATTAAAATTAGTCAAGTAATCTTTTACTTTTTAAAAATCAAAATATTGTACGTACATAGTATTGTAACCAAGCAGGATAATCTCATTCGTTGAACTGCTCATAATCTTTTTCTTATAAATTAGGATAGTGTTCTCGAATTTGCAAATTGAATATGCTGCATATATAAATAAAAATTGTTATTTGTTAGGAATATTGTAAATATAAACCAAAAAATCCAATAAAATTTATAAAAATACCTCTCAAATTCTTGCAAGTAATCAATGTTTCTCATGATGTAATTGTGAGCAGCACGAGCATGTGCATGACCCTCCCACCAAACTTCTTTCCCTTTGCTAGCAAGTCTCCCAATCTGACAAAATATGTGAGGAACGTCTTTATCAAGATATGTAGGTGCAACTCCTCCATCGTCGTATCGTCTGGGAGATGTCTTCTTCGTTCTAAAGGTTGGGCTAAAGTAGTAAGATGTAAAGTGGGAAGTTTCCTCCGTTAAACTTCCTGCAACAATCGAACCCTCGACTTTAGCAAGATTTTTGGCTTTGTTTTTCAAATGTCCTATGAATATCTCAAATATATACCTCCATCGGAATTGCACAGGCCCCCCAAGAGCCGCTTCAAGAGGTAGTTGAATCGGGCGATGTTCCATTACGTCAAAAAAATATGGGGGAAAGACCTTTTCCAGATTGCAAAGCAAAACCAAAATATTCTTGGCTAAGAACTCGATCCCATAATCCGTCAATGTTTGAGTGCATAAATCTCTAAAAAATGCTACAATCCCTATACAAACTCATCATCAAAAAATATTATTTCAGTTAACACAGACGATAAATTTATATAATATTTTAAATTTGAATTTCACTTTTATTACCAGCTATTGCTTCATGGGTATGTTTTGGTAATAGCTCCGTCATTGCAAATGGTAGGAGTCGTTGCATGAAAACATGAAAATCGCGACTCTTCTTACCAGAATTTTTTTGGCTTTGCTCTATACATCTTGAGAATTTTGACACATATCTATCTGAGAACTTTACGTAAGAATTAACCCACTCGAATAACTTCTCCTTCGCCACCCCAGACAATCTAAAATTCGGAACTGGTAATTTTACTTCTCTTATCACATGCAACTCTGGTCTTGCACATAACTCTGGTATAAATCTAACCTCGATTTCAAATTATCTTTACTTTTTCCCTTCACATTCAAAATAGTGTTCATAATATTCTCAAAAAAAATATTCTCAGTTGATGTAAACCTAATTAGGATCAATGCCAAGGAAAATAGAGAAATGAAGGACCAAGCTAAGCCACTGATCATGGTTTGGCTTAACGGGTATTTTCAAGACCTTATTGGTATGATCCATGAAGTTCTGGATCGAGAAAAGCTATGGCCTAAAAATGGAACGTGTGGTCTTTTATTTCACTGGAAAATATGTGTATTGGGCTTGTGTTTAGGTCAGGAAACAAACCAAGAAGAATAAAGAAGATGCTAGCCCAATTGGAGCAGAAACTGTCTCGGCCCAATTTCCGACAATTCAGCCCACTAAGTCATTGTTGGATCACTGATCATCCAGGAGCAATCAGGACGACCAGCACACCCTTACTCACGTCCAGGATACACAAGAAGTCCATAAGCAGACCAAGAGACCACTCGACCAGCTGAAGAGCCACTCGACCAGCCGAAGAGACTTTTACAACAAAACCTTCCAACTTTCGGTCAAGTCTTTTTTATTTATTAAATTTCAAGTTTCTAGGAAATAATAATACCTTTGGTCTAGCCATATGTCTCCTATATAAAGGCCTAACTATTTATTTTGTAATTCATTCAGCATTTTTAATTAAAACATTCTCTTTAATCTTGTTGAATCCCTTGTTCCTGATGAACATTGTATTGGGTTGTTAGGAGAGGGATATCCGATGCAACCACTCTTAGCAAGTCGTGAGCAAACACTCATGGCTGAAGAGAAAACCAACACAAAGGTCCTTCCGCATCCCTTAGTGTATCCTACACGTCCATCACTTGGCCATTTGGTATCATAGCACTACTCTGAAGTTCGGTACCAATTTATTGTTGTTCGTCATTCAAAACTCTTCATATTCTGATCATGAACGACCTGAGGGAGAGAAGACGATCCAGCATGTCTCTTGGGATCGAAAACAATCAAGAGGAGAAGGCAGCACGCAAAGCAACAAGAGAGTTGTTGCAAGGAAGGAAGAGTTCTATTCAGATTCCATCCTTCCATGGAGAGTTTGATCCAGATTCATACAATGATTGGGAAAAAGAGTTGGAGTCGATCTTTGACTGTCATAACTACACAGCAGAGAAGCGGTTTCGTGTTGCAGTTACTGGATTGTGCGGGTATGCCCTTGATTGGTGGAATCAGGTTGCTAACACCAGGAGACGAACTGGAGAGCAACATATTTCTTGTTGGTTTGAGATGAAGACAATATTGAAGAAAAGGTTTGTAGCCAAGTGTTATGGTCAAACTGATTCGAAGAGGTTGCATAATCCATCTAGTACAGCTTGGGCATGACCTAGATAAGAAAAATCCAGTAGCATTGTGGCATCTCAACAAGGTATGAAACAAAGCAGATCAAAGAAGGCATATCAGAAGACAAAATCAACAATCATAGAGACTCCATCAGCCAGAACTCAAAAGAGGAGGAACGATGGTCTGGAAAAATGGCTGCAGGGATTCAAGGAGCAGGTACATCAAAGGCTCACACTCACACGTCTTCCCTCAGACCCACGTCTATCCCTTGTACAAGAACCGGTCAATTCTGTCCAGAAAAGCCACTCAGCAGGTCTGCTGCATCAAGAGGAGGAACCAAAGGCTATAAATTTTCTAATACCTGTAAAAAATGGGGCTGGAGAAGTGGTTGCCAATGGATATGAAGCTGCTCATGAGAAGAAGCACACAATGGTTTGCAGTTCAGGTGCATTTCATGAACCATTTGTTTGTGAATTTCTGTTCAAACCGATCGTTTGGATTAAGACCAGCCTCATGGAGCATCTGAGACATGTAAAGGGGCTAAAAACCTTCATATTTAAACCAGGAGAAGGCACGTGTGTTTTCAGCATAAACAATCTCATCCTTGCCAAAAGATCGAAACAAATGGAGCAGAAAAATGTCGGATCTTTCATCCTTGAAGAAAAATCAGATTTGAGGTCAAATCTTTTTGAAGAAAGGTGGGATGATGTAAACCTAATTAGGATCAATGCCAAGGAATATAGAGAAATGAAGGACCAAGCTAAGCCACTGATCATGGTTTGGCTTAACGGGTATTTTCAAGACCTTATCGGTATGATCCATGAAGTTCTGGATCGAGAAAAGCTATGGCCTAAAAATGGAACGTGTGGTCTTTTATTTCACTGGAAAATATGTGTGTTGGTCTTGTGTTTAGGTCAGGAAACAAACCAAGAAGAATAAAGAAGATGCTAGCCCAATTGGAGCAGAAACTGTCTCGGCCCAATTTTCGACAATTCAGCCCACTAAGTCATTGTTGGATCACTGATCATCCAGGAGCAATCAGGACGACCAGCACACCCTTACTCACGTCCAGGATACACAAGAAGTCCATAAGCAGACCAAGAGACCACTCGACCAGCTGAAGAGCCACTCGACCAGCCGAAGAGACTTTTACAACAAAACCTTCCAACTTTCGGTCAAGTCAAGATTATGGTCAAGTCTTTTTTATTTATTAAATTTGAAGTTTCTTGGAAATAATCAGACCTTTGGTCTAGCCATATGCCTCCTATATAAAGGCCTAAGTATTTCTTTTGTAATTCATTCAGCATTTTTAATAAAAACATTCTCTTTAATCTTGTTGAATCCTTTGTTCTTCGGAACATCGTATTGCTCTTGGATCACGTCTGCACGGTAACCTGTGCGATCCCGGGCGCTTCTACACAAGTGTTTGATCATTCCATAGATCCTACACTGAATTTCATCATTCCATATTCGACTTCATTCCACAATTCCATCATCACCAGTTCCGTTCGAACGATAAATCAGACTGGCCGTTCCTAGGGGTTCATCATCAGTGTGCATCATATCAAGGTTGTGCCTTAAAAGATGATCCTTCCAATAAGGAAGCTCCCAAAATATGCTGTTCTTATGCCAATTATGAGATGTCGTATACCCGCCTGGCATGTTAGCTGGAGTGTGCCCTCCAACTTTACATATCTCATGAGAAAAGTAGTACTCAATTTCCTCTAACAAAGTTGCTCCTGATTGCATTACTGGGGGAGGAACATGCAGTACCTTGTTTTTCCTAAACAATTTCTTGTTCTTACGATTACTATGATGCGGCCGAAGAAACCTACGATGACAATCAAACCAACATGACTTCCTCCCATTTTTCAGTTGAAAAGCATCTGACCTATCCATACAATATGGAAATGATAATCTTCCATGTGTTGTCCAACCCGATAACATTTCATATGCGGAAAAGTCACTAATGGTACACATAAGCACTGCACGCATATGGAAGTTCTGCTTCTGCGAGTAATCCCACGCCGCACGCCACAATGCCACAACAGTTTGAGCTCATGGATCAAAGGTTGCAAAAATACATCAACTGCTCGCTTTGGATGTTTTGGACCAGGCACTAGAATACTCAAGAACAAAAATTATCTTTGCATGTACATCTCCGGAGGGAGATTGTATGGCGTCAAGATGACAGGGCATAAGTAGTATTTCCTTCCAGACATACCAAATGGACTAAATCCATCCGTTCATAGGCCAAGATAAACGTTTCTACACTCGCTCGCAAAGTCGGAGTATACGGTTTGGAAGTGTTTCCATGCCTTAGCATCTGAGGGATGTGTAATCTCGCCATCTTTTACCGAATGTTGGGCATGCCATCTTATCGACCCGACCGTCCTTTCCGAGTGACATAAATGCTTTAGTCTATCTGTGATCGGTAAGTACCACAAACATCGGTACGACACATGATTCGTTACTGTGGCTTCTTGAAATCTTGGCTTTCCAAAAAATCGACATTATCTTTCTAGAAAATCATACAGTTGTCAACACATACATCAATCATTTCAGATGGTAGACCAAGACCAGCAACTAACCTCTGAATTTCATAGAAATTTTCGGCTGCAAGATTACCTTCCGGTAAATACTCATTAATTAGTTGAGCCCACAAATCAATGCACTTCTTCTTTAAATTATGATCTCTTTTAATTGTCATCATCCTAGACGCTAGTGACAATCTAGATGGCCCTTCTCTACATCATTCGTAGATAGGTTCTTTGGCAGCCTCTAACATATTATAAAACCATTTTGCGTCTATGTTAGGTTCTTCCTTACTACTATCAGGAATAACAGTTTCATGAAATGCATATGTAACCATATCATGATACCTATTTCCATGTTGCTCATACCCAACACCCACATTATTTCCAAACATATTTTGCTCATCCCCATCTCCCGCATTGTAACTTGGTAATTCAAACCCCTGACCCGTACTACTACTTGATCCACTTTCCCCATGCAAAAACTAGATGTAGTAGTATGGTCTAAATCCTCTATTATATAGATTTCTCTCGCAAAAAATAGTTACACACAATAAAACGTGCATCACCAACCTATCTATTTTTTGCAACAAAATTGGAATGAACACATAGTGACTCGTAATGTCTTGCAAGACTCTCTCAAATTTGTGACTATTCTTCAAGCGTTTTGCGTCGAATCGAAAAAAACCATGCAAAACCGTCGCAAATTTGCAACGAAAATATGTCGTCGCAAAACTGCAATGGATTTGCGAGGGTATCAGGATTTCCTTCGCAAAAGCACTCGCAGTTTAGCGATGGAATTGTTTCGTCTCACAACTGCGACGGTTTTGCGTGGGTACTTTACTGTAACGCAAAATACTCGCCAATCCGTTTTAAGTTTGCGAGACTTATATTTCCTCGCAAATTTCCCTTGCAACAGATGTGTTGTCTTGTAGTGATCTTCTCCTTAATCAGGCCCTCATGTCTCCTAATGGTCTCACTTGTTTGCATCACTTGATTCTCCAACTTCGTCACATGGGTACTGAGGTTTTTGAACTTGGTGATGAGGTGGAGGTACAGACCATCTATCCTTCCGTTGAAATCCACAGACATCTTCTGCTGTCCCTCTAAGACTCTATCAACCATTGCTTCAGTCTTGCTTCCCTGAGTTTATGGAGGAGGATTTTGGTAGTAGGAAGATCCATATGTCTTGTCGTTGTTGAAGGGTCTTCGCTGTGAACTCTGATTAAAGTTACTCCTTTGACCAGCACCATAGAAGTTCATGCTGAAACCTGGATTTCATTGTCTCTGGAAACCATTCCCATCGATGTAGTTCACATCCTCTTCTACAATATCATATTCTCCAAAAGTAACCTGTTTTCGGAGAAATTTCTGAACACTATCCAGCTTTGCTTTCACCACTTCAATCTTCTCATTGCTTACTGCTGAAACTGATTTCTTTCTCTCAAAATCTGTATTCTTGCTACTTCTGCTAGATGATAGATTCTCAATCAATCTTGTAGCTTCTTCAGAGCTCCTAGTGCTGAAATTTCCTTCACTAGCTGTGTTCAAAGCCATCAGATACTGCAATTCAATACCTTTGAAGAAAGTGCTAAGAAGTTGCACTTCGTTGAATCCGTGATGTGGACAGTCTCTCTAGTATGATTTGAATCTGATCCATGAGTCTTTGAAAGACTCTGAAGGTTCTTGTGAAAAAGTAGCAATCTTGCTCCTCAGATCTTCTGCTCTTGTGTCATCAATGAAGTTACGCAAGAAAGCATTTTTAATGTCAGTCCAAGATGTCAAAGATCCTGGTCGTAGCTGCTTAAGCCAATATGAAGCTTCTCCAGCAAGTGAGTACTTGAAGAGCATACAAAAAAGATAGTCCTCAGGGACTCCATTGGCTTTAATAGCAGTCACTAGATCCTCAAATCGCTCCAGATGATCCATAGGGTGCTCGTGTCGCAACCCATGGTAAGGTGTTTGCGCTACAAGTCCGAAGTAAGCGGGCTTTATCTCAAAATCGTTTCTCTGAAAAGCTGGAGGACGAATGGCGGATCTTTTGGCCTAGAAATGGTCTTCACGGTTGTAGTCAGGCAGCATTCTCTGAGCAGCTTGGGCATTAGCTTCAGGTTGAGCTATTGCAGCGTCTGCCTCTGCTTTTGTATGAAGAATTATAGTCCCCTGATTGTCTATCCTTTGACCTGCTGCATTACGCAGATGACCATTGAGGTCATGCAAGTCTCCATTCTCATTCTGAACCACAATTACAGGCGCTACCATCTGAACTCGTCTACTATCGTCAATCGATGGGGATGAGGTTCTGTCGATCGATGCTATTTGATCAATATCGGTCGATGGTTGAGTTCTGATGCCAGTCGATGCTCTCCGTAAATAGGTATTGGTCGACGCTCCGTCGATCGATGCGTGTCGTCTTTCTTGGCAGATCGTATGTTCGAGTTGATGTGGGTCTGAGAACAATAAGTCTTTTCCTTTGTTGCTCCTGGTACTCTTTTGCATGCACCTGAAACAGCTATCAATGTAACTTGAAAGTAAGAAACCTAGACTTAATCCTAGAAAATAAATCTAATGGCGATTAATGTTCTCCGGAAATGGCGCCAAATTTGACGTGGGTGTGTTTCAATGTTCTAATAAGGATCATGTCACAAAATAATACTCTTGTCAAGAGAGATCATGTGTAGTACTTAGGGATCGAATCCACAAAGAACAATGACACACAATAGATTTCTCATTTCTAAAGACTAAGCTAGGTAACTATATATATATATTGGTAGCAAGTAATCAGGCCAAGGAAATAATCCTTATTAGAAGGTATAAATGCAATATGGAAATATACTAATAATGCAAATATGGAAATATGCTAATAATGCAAATATGAAAATATGCTAATAATTTAACTAGATGCAAATATAAATATGCTATATCTAGGGTTTCAGGCAAGTGGATTATAGTAGATAGAAGTTAAGGGTATTTAATCATGGAACTCGAAATCTAATGTAAAAGACACCAGCTCTCGCATGCGCGTCTAATCTATTGACTAAGTCCAATGTCTCAGCTCTCGCTTGTTGACACGGAATGACCATCGATCGATGGCAATGATCCTACATCGATCGATGGTTTCTTGAGTCAAGCTTTATGACCTAATTCGATAAGTTCACAAGATTAACTAAATCAACTCTCGTTTGTTTATAGCAACCTAGCTCAACAGAATAGATTCTGATAGTAGACCATGCTCTCGCTTGCGCCTAACTATCCTATTATCAGGGTTCTAGTTAGCTACTCTAAAACACAAGCAATAAACATAATTCTATTAATATATCTAATAATGACCCTAACAATTCTATTGTTTGGCTAATTCATCAGTACCATAAGAAACGCTAAATCTAGTTGGTATCAAACATAAATAAAGTAAGAATAATAATCTGAATAAAATGCATAGATAAAATACTATGGTTTCAATACAAATCTCCCTTAGGAGTTATGAATCTTCTCCCTAAATAAATCCTAAAACTATGGTGAGGTGGTCCACATTTAGCCCCCTCACTCACACACTTTCTGCACCTTGCACCAAAAAAAACCTAGCACACTTCATCTGGTGCAATACATAAAGTATAAATATAAAACCCTAAAGTCTAGGTCAAAAATCGTCCAAGGGTAATCTTGTAATCTTGTGTCATGTCTCTAACTTGGGCTTGAAAGTCGGTTATCTGCGAATTGGACATCGATCGATGGCAGATGTGCAACATCGATCGATCTTGGTCATGTAACATCAGTCGACGCCAACGTTGTATCATCGATCGATGGTAATCTTGTACTTTGACTCTCTCAATGAACAGCTACAAATTATTCTCCTCTAAATGCTCCAAAAGCTCCAAGTATCTCCATATATCTCGAAAACATACCTGGACCTGTAAAGAGCTCAAAACATAGCCTAGACACACATAACAGATTCTAAATAAAGTGTATAACATGGTCTAAAACTGGTAATAAATAGGCTATATCAATTCTATTGGAGAATGGAGAAGTTGAGTTCGAGGACGACAACGAGGATAAGGAAGATCTCGGTCCAGTCTATTATGAGTATGAAGAACCAGTCGATTACCCACATCAAGGACCACTTCTGGTTCTTAGGAGACCCTTCGACAATTCAGCCGGTCTAATATTTGATGAGTACGAGCCCACAAACGATGATCTCGGACCAGTCTATGACAAACATCTTGGTCCGATCTTTGATGACTACCTGGACGAAGACTCAGCTCCGATCTTTGATGAGTAACACGACCACCTCGACTATCCAGCTCACGGTCCATTAATTGTCACAAGGAGATCCTTGAGTGTGCAACCCAAAACCAACGAACGAGAACAAAGGGAGAATCCTTTTCACTCTAGATGTTTGATTTCAGATAAAGTTTGTTCTTTGATTATTGATGGTGGCAGATGCACTAATGTTGCTAGTAATACTCTTGTTAGGAAACTTGGACTTGTGACCAGGCCTCTCTCTCGACCTTTCAGATTGGAATGGCTCAACGAGGCTGGTGAGCAATATGTGAAGGAACAAGTCACGGTCCCTCTTACCATCGGACGATATGAGGATGAGGTCCTATGCAATGTCCTTCCCATGGACTCCTGTCACATTCTTTTGGGTCGACCATGGAAGTTCGACAAAAAGGCGGTGCATGATGGATACACAAACTGACACTCCTTTGATCATTAAGGTAAAAAGATCACACTGGTGCCCTTGACTCCTTTGGAGGTTCACCAAGATCTGATCCAAATCAAGAAGGGTCGAGACAAACTCAAACCGGATGAACCAGAGACATCTCATAAGAATTCCAATTTCTTTATCAAAGAAAGTCAGGTCAGAAAGTCTATTTACTCTCAACAGCCATTTCTTTTGTTTGTTTACAAAGAATCTCAAATGGCTTCTTCTTCTAACCTTGCACCGGAAATTCCAAGTAATTTGATAGATGTCTTGCAGGATTTCTCTGCTGTCTTTCCAGATGAGAACCCAAAAGGTTTGCCACCAATAAGAGGCATTGAACATCAGACTGACTTCGTTCCGGGTGCACAGGTTCCGAACTGAACAGCGTATCGAACCAACCCGGTGGAAACAAAGGAACTTCAGAAACAGATTGGAGATCTTCTTGAGAAAGGCTACATCAGAGAAAGCCTAAGCCTTTGTGCCGTACCTGTCCTCCTTGTTCCCAAAAAGGATGGATCTTGGCGGATGTGTGTGGACTGCCGTGCCATGAAAACATCACGGTAAAGTATAGGCATCCAATCCCTAAACTTGATGACATGCTTGATGAATTGCATGGTTCCTCTGTTTTCTCTAAGATAGATTTGAAAAGTGGCTATCACCAAATTCGCATGAAAGAAAGTGATGAATGGAAAACTGCATTCAAAACAAAACTAGGATTGTATGAATGGCTTGTCATGCCGTTTGGTCTCACAAATGCACGTAGTACATTCATGCGTTTGATGAATCATATCTTGCGATCAATCATTGGTCATTTTGTTGTTGTCTTTTGATGACATACCTATCTATAGCAAGAGTCTTGATGATCATAAGATGCATCTGAAGTCTGTTCTAGAAATCCTTAGGAAAGAACACTTGTTTGCTAATCTTGCTAAAAGATCTTTTGGGACAGATCACGTGGTATTCTTAGGTTTTGTTGTAGGTGCAGATGGACTCAGAGTGGACGAAGAGAAAATCAAAGCCATTTGAGATTGGCCTAGTCTAACAACCGTGGGTGAAGTGAGGAGCTTTCATGGACTTGCTGGGTTTTACCGACGGTTCGTCCCAAACTTCAGCACTATAGCAGCTCCACTCACCGAGGTGATCAAAAAGAATGTTGGGTTCAAGTGGGAACAAGCTCAAGAAGAGGCATTTTAAATTCTCAAAGGGAAGTTAACTCAAACTCTCTTACTTATGCTTCCTGATTTTTCAAAAACTTTTGAGATCGAATGTGATGCTTCGGGTGTTGGTATTGGTGATGTATTGATGCAGGACATGAAACCCATAGCTTATTTCAGTGAGAAACTTGGAGGATCCACGCTCAACTACCCCACTTAAGACCAGGAGTTGTACGCTTTGGTGCGATCTCTTCAGACTTGGCAACACTATCTCTGGCCAAAGAAGTTCGTGATCCACACTGATCACCAATCATTGAGACACCTCAAGGGCCAGTAAAAGCTAAACAAAAGGCATTCACGTTGGGTTGAGTTCATCGAGACCTTTCCTTATGTGATCATGTACAAGCAAGGTAAGGAAAGCGTGGTGGCTGATGCCTTGTCTAGAAGGTACACTCTTCTCTCAACTCTAGAAAAAAAGTTGCTTGGATTTGAATTTATCAAAGATTTGTATGCAACTTATCCGGATTTCAAAGAGATTTTTAGAAAATGTTCCAAGACTGCGTATGGGAAGTATTATCAAGTGTCTGATTTCCTATTCTATGATAACCGCTCGTGTGTGCCCCAATGTTCTTTGAGGGAGTTGTTTGTAAGGGAATCACATGGAGGAGGTCATATGGGACATTTTGGAATCAAGAAGACATACAAGGTGGTGTATGTGCATTTTTATTGGCAAAGCTTGATGAAGGATGTAGAGAGGATATGCAACCAATGTGTGTTTGCAAGAAAGCCAAATCCAAAGTGCAAAACCAAAGTTTGTATTCAGCTTTACCTATTCCATCTCATCCTTGGGTTGATATATCTATGGATTTTGTTCTTGGATTGCCAAGGACTAAGTCTGGTCGAGATTCTATCTTTTTGGTAGTTGATAGATTTTCGAAAATGGCTCATTTCATAGCTTGTCATAAAACTGATGATGTCGTGCATGTTGCTGAGTTGTTCTTTAGAGATGTTGTTAGGTTGAATGGAATGCCTAGAACCATTGTTTCTGATAGAGATGCTAAGTTCCTTAGTTAATTTTTGAAGACTTTGTGGTCTAAGTTAGAAACGAGGCTATTGTTTTCCACCACTTGTCATCCTCAAACTAATGATCAAACTGATGTTGTAAACCGGACCTTATCTGCATTGCATTGGTCGTTGATTAAAAAGAATCTTAGACTTTGGGAAGAATGTTTGCCTCATGTCGAGTTTGCATATAATCATTCTATGCATTCTGCTACTAAGTTTTCTCCGTTCGAGATTGTTTATGGCTTCAACCCTATGTTTCCACTTGATCTTTTGCCTTTCCCTTTGAGTGAAATAATTAGTACATATGGGGAAAAGAAGGCTGAGATCATTCGGAAGTTGCATGAGAAGGTTTGAGCCACCATTGAAGTCAAGACAAATATTTATGAGAGGAAGGCAAATAAGAAACAGACCAATGTCGTATTTGAGGAAGGAGACCTCGTGTGGGTTCACTTGAGGAAGGAATGGTTCCCTGAAGAAAGAAAGTCTAAACTCATGTCTAGAGTCGATGGTCCCTTTCAGATCATTCAAAAAATCCATGACAATGCTTATCAGCTTGATCTTCAAGGTAAGTATGATATTTCTTCAAGTTTTAATGTTTTTGATTTATCTCTTTTTCGTGCAGATGATCCAGATTTGTGGACAAATTCTTTGAAGAGGAAGGGAATGATGCACCCGTGGACGTGGAACCAGCCCAGCATGGTGATCAGGACAATCAGATCAGTTCAACTGAGGTTCACCCGTCCAACCGTACCCGATCAACGGACCGAGCCGTGTACAAAATCGACCCGCGTGCATCTGGAAATGACCTAAGGCTGGAACCAAGACCTGATGACCGAACTGACCGTCCCTCAGCCATTCTTTCCCGACCCATTCGACAATATAAGACCAACAGTGGAGCCAGAATTCAAGATCAACGAGAGGAACCTGATTCAGGAAACATCACTTCACTTCTGGCCCGTTTAGTGTGTACCGCATGCCCCGATGGTCGTGAACATGACCTTTCCGACCAGATTGATGATTTCATGATGATCGATGATTCTAAACTCTCTAAAGCAAGGATACTTAAGCTCTCTGAAGATTTGGTTCGACTAAAATTACCATCTGTTCATGAAAGTTCATCGATCACCCACGCGGACAGCCCACGGTGCGTCCTGCTCCTTACCGCGATGGACCTGATCAACACAGCTAGGTTCGATGAATCTGGACAGGAGTAGCCCAAGGTACTATCAACCAGTCTTCCTTGTTTTCCACACCTTTGACTGACTTTCAACATTCTCAGTCAAACTTATGAATTTTATGTATTGTTTTCAGCATTTTTCATTAAGTCTTTTTCACTCAAAACACTATAAGTATGTACCCCCTTTCCCATTGCAAGACAATCAATTTTCTTCTTATTATTCTGTTTCTTGGTGAGGTCATCGCCTAAGCAAACAAACCTTCGATCGTTGGACTTGTGCGTCACATCAAGCAACATTGAATCTCTGGTTGTATCAAGAGTGTTTCTGCCCCTCTTGTGTCACCCCTCGATCCATTATTTATCCTTTGTGAGATCATATCTACTTCAGACCGTTTGAGTGATCCTGTCCAATCCTAGGACATATAACATGAGGCCGAGGGATTTGCACGAGTACAAGCCGAATGCACTGGATGGCTTTACTGGGAATGAGCCGTCTCTCTTTGCTTACTTAGACATGTGGGGATGGTTGGTTGAGTGACTAAGCAACAAGGGGATCTGGCTAAGTCTTACCGAGCTGACTGGATAAGGACTAATGAAGATAGTTGGCCGTATAAGTGTGGGTGGAGAAGCATGGAGACATCAAGGATGGATCACATGGACAAACAATTATCAATCCATCACCAAGGCAGTAAGGTACATGTTTATTGCTGCGATTATTTGTAAACTGTTAAGTTGCTGGATTAGACTTAGAGAACACTATGTACTGAACTGAACCTCATAGAGGAAAATCAGATAAATTCCTAAGTATAGGGAAAAATCATTAAATGACCACGTTTGGTCGAACGACCCAGGGATGTACCGGCAGTAAGGAATTCCGGGTTGGGGTCTAACAAGTGGTATCAGACTAGGACAAGGACTTAAGCAAGATTCATGATTGTCTAGACCGAATGGATGCTAATAATTCTAAGGAAGAAGAATTGAGGAACTGATTGAAAGACTTGATCTTGGGAATGATCTAAGTCGGAGTTACACTGGTATGGGCGAGTGTAACTTAGAAGTATGTCTGGAATGGAAACTGGAGTAAAGTCATTTAGAGTTGCTAAAAAGGTGCTGGATTAACCAATGGAGTTGTTCCAAAAATTTAGCTAAGTCGTGGAACGACTTAGAGGTTCATGGAAGTCAATGGATTCAAATTCTGAAGTGAATAAACGGGAAGGATTGACTAAGAATTTCTGAAGCCTAATGAATGATAAACGTACTGGAGTCGAGATGGATCAAGTGGTGCGAGAAATCCAAGTTGATTCAAAAATGTCTAAGTAAGACTATGGACTGTAAAGGACCAAGGAGGTTGGATGTGGAGACAAGGATCTGATTATGCTGGAACTGGAATGGATAAAACGTCCATAAAACTGGTGTTTTACCTAAGGAAGTGATACTTCGGTGAACAAGGGTTCAAGGGAATAAATCCGAACTGATGACCATGAATGGCATGTTCGGAACTTTCAAAGAACTGATAGGAATGTCTCAAGAAAGGATGTTTAAACTCTGCGTGTACTGGTTAAAGCAATGGACGGATTACTGAAAAACATAATCTGGCCGAATCAAAGGATCGGGAAACTGAGATGGATAGGTCGTCCATGGAATAGTCTAAGGGTAAATGACTAAGGCATTGGTGCTGGAATGTTGAGTTAGCGAGAACTTGCATTCAAAGTGTACAGTCATGTTGGGAATTCTTAGACGGATTCTATGATTTTTAAGAGATGGACAAGCCGATATGGAAACTGGAACGGAGGTTCCATGAATTGATTTGGAAAAATCCAAGTAAAACTTACGAGATAACAAGTGCCGGTTGTAGGCAAGCCTGAATATAGAGAACTGAACAATGGAATTTTTAAGGTGACTAAGCCCGCGTGTCGTGGTAGACTTGTACGGTTCGAGAGTTGAGATTATCAAACAAAAAGATTGGAAGTCAGTTGAACTTGCCAAATATTATTTGAGTGACAAGAAACTACTTGGAGGTACTAGATTCTATAGATGATGGGTTGTGGTCGGAGTAACGATGATCATCTGGGTTATCGTCTCCTTTCATGAGAGAAGTCTAGATCAGTTTAGGTGCTTATAGCTATGATGCTTACTAAGGCTTAGCTGGATCAAAAGGTGGTTGCTCGATGATGTGGAATGATTATGCTAGACAAGCGATTGAGTGTTTGTTTGACTTAATGATTTTAGGAACCAAGTGGGTTGCCAAAGTATTCTTGTGACTGAGGATATATGACCTTGGGAACCAGTTGGGTTTGCCAAGGCAGGTACTGACGTCTGTCTGTTCTGGTGTCTGTGGAGACCAAGAGTTTCCAAGACGTATGTGTTACTGTCATCTTGTGTTCTGTTCAGGCGTATGTGGGAACCGGAGAGTTCGCTAAGACGTATCTGTTATCACGTTGATGGGAACTAGTTTAGTTTTCGATCGCGTGTCTGTACTGGTGTCAGCAGAAACCCTGTCTAATGCCTGTGGGAAAACGTACTTTCCAAGGCATAAATTGTACTGTTAATGAAACTCATGGAGTTCACTACTCTGGGGTTTTTGATTGCGATGAAAGCATGGGTGGGAACTAGTAGAGAGTTTTCCATCATGTAATATCGGTTGATGCTAATATAGTGTCGTCGATCGACGATAGTCTTGTACTTCGACTCTCACAATGATCAGCTATAAATTATTCTCCTCTAAATGCTCCAAAAGCTCCAAGTATATCCATATATATCCAAAACGTACCTGGACCTTTAAAGACTTTAAAACATAGCCAATACACACATAATAGACCCTAAATGGAGCCTATTACATGGCCTAAAACTGGTAATAATTAGGCTATATCAACTCCCCTAGACTTAACATTTTGCTTGTCCTCAAGCAAACAAGCCCGTGAAAGAGGTTTTGAAAAGCGAACACTCACATAATCTCTAAATATAACTGTCACCTTACCTTATTGCAGCCACATCCTATCAAGTCAATCACAGAGAAACTTTATATACCCTATCCTAGTATAGCAACCAAATTCATTATACCAACAACTTAGCAAATATTAGTCTGACTCGCCCCTCTACTGATTTCATTTCTTTGCATAAAATAAAAGTGCAGACTTTACCTTGGGAGTGTCGATCAAAGGACACATGAACTCTTACTTCTGCAAGTATCTGAACACACATGTAGTCTTTTCTGATCTCTTTCCTCTCTCTTCTCTCACCCTTCTTTTGAGGGTATCATTTTATTTTTTAATTGACTGAGATATTTGGATAGACTTCCATGAATCAAGCCCTAATGGTTGTACCCACCCGATCATGTTCACTTATTTTTGAACTTTATCTCTTTCTAGGATCATATGAATCAAGCTTTAATGGTTGTAGCCACCAAATCATGTTCGACTTTTTTTTAATCAGAATGGGAGTGAGAGGGGAATCAGAAGCACACAGACTTTACCTTCCAGACATGTAGAAGGAATCCGATCCAATGTATACCAAATCCCAAAGCAAGCAAATAATGTCAGGATCAGTGTTGGAAATCAGCTTCGGTTCTTTCAAACTTTCTTAAGCAAGTGTGATATAGTGGTAAGATGATCCACTTTGGTGTCTCTAGTAATCTCTACAAACAACCTTCTAAGAATGGTGTTAAAGTGTGGTTAGTCAATAATAAATCTTGATCATAGTCCTCTTGTTGAGTCAATAAAACTTTTAGAAAAACTTATATATATATAGTAAATTATACTCAAAAACAATAAAATAGCATTAGCGAACCTCCCTCAGACATAAATTACAGTGTCCCTAGCAATGTTTTAAAAACCGGAGCGGATGCCGACTTGGCGTATTCACTGGTTGACTGGTCAGACCGGTTCAACCGGTCGAACCGGGTTTTTAATTAATATATATAAATATAATTATATATATATATATATATATATATATATTGTCTAATAATTAATATCAATAAATAATATCATAATATAGAAAAGCAATAACCGAATCTTGAATACATAATGAACTAAATAAAAACGTGAGAAATTTTCAAAAAGTCTGTTGGAGAATGATAAAATGTCTCAGACTTATTCAGTGGTATCATCTTGAGACAATGACACTTCCTCTTCGTTACCTTGTAAAACAAAGAAAATATGAAAATTGTATGAAAATATAAATAATGGACATCATGGCCAAAGAAACATATAGTTTAAAAGAAGGTGCATCTACCGTTCGAGTTAAAGGTTTCAGAAGTTATATCTTATTTATCTTTTGGGATTTCTTCAGTAAGTGCATTCTCAAGTTCATCATAATCTAGTTCAGCTTCTCCACTTTCTTCCACTACCCAAAAATCAGTTTTATCAATGGATTCATAATCAATAGGATCATATGACCTCTTTCTTTTTGAGAACCTGATCATGTGAACATTTAATAGTTATCTTCTATAAAATTCACAGCTCTGTATTTTAACTTTAGCTTACCTATCTCGCAGGCGCAAACTGTAATGAACGTAAACAAGATCATTAAGTCTTTGATGTTCCAATCTATTCCTCCTTTTTGTGTGAATTCTTTCAAACACAGACCAATTACGCTCACAGCCAGATGATGATGCAGTTTGGCTAAGAATTCGAATTGCTAGCTTCTGCAAAACAGGAACATCATATCCAAAAAATATCCACCACTCATCTGCAATTAAAAGCTCTGCTTGAGAAATAATATTCCAAAGTATTAGCATATTAAATAAATAACAAAAAAGTATATGCAAAGACATACCAGGTCGAGTTGTTTTGCAACAACTTAAAGCTGATGAATGTGAGAAGCTTTTCTCACGTTCTCTATACATTGTCATCCCCTCAAAGATCTTCGTTCTGTCAGGCCCCTTTTGTTTTTCTATCAAATTTAGCACCGCTCTCAATATCTCAGGCTTTCCAGAGAAGTTCTTTTGATCATACATGAAAGCTGGATTTAAAAAGTATGCTGCAGCATGAAGATCCTGGCGCAACATTCTATCCCACCTGTTCTTTATGATTGTCGTATAAGGCTTATACAACTCCTTCTTTTTTCCAAATATCTTCTTGATGCCTAAACGTGCTCGATACATTCCTTCATACACATATGGTAGTGATGGTTTCTCATCAGTATCACAAACACGCAACAAGCGTATCATTGGAGCCATAATCCTTACGATCAACAAACAATGCTCCCACATGTTTTCATCCAAAACAACTGCCTTGACATATCTTGCTTTCTCTGTTTTAAGAAACTGTCTAAATTCTTGATCTACAACCAAAGCTTGTAAGTCTTCTCTATGTTCGTACGCACTCTGAAGGGCTATAAAAGTTGTAGCAAAGCGGGTTTCTCCAGGACGAATGATTTCTCTCCAACCACGCCTCTTCCTCAAAAAATTTAAAGTTGACTTATGATTGTACACAAAGATAGTTACCTTTGAGACAGCAGAAACTAATTCTTGAACATTAGGCATGCTTCCCACATCCTCCAATATTAAATTCATGCAATGAGCTGCACATGGAGACCAAGCAAGATTTGGGTATCTCTCTGCAAGTAGTTTACCCGAAGCTTTGTAGTTAGGTGCATTATCAGTCACTAAATGAACCACATTATCATGACCAACCATTTCCACCATCTCAGCAAATAAATTGCACAAATTTTATGCATTTGTGTATATATCAGATGCATCAACCGACTTGAGAAACGTAACTCCTTTTGGGCAGTACACTAAAAAATTGATTAGTGGTTTTTTTCTAGTGTCTTTCCATCCATCTCCCATCAAGGTACAGCCTGTGCTAGCCCAAGTGCTCCTAAAGGATTCAATGATCAAAGACACATGTTTTTTTGCATCTCTTAATAATCCAACCCGCAAAGCATGATAAGAAGGACCAGTATATCCATGTTCTAAACTAGCAGCTTTGCTTATCATAACTTGAAAGTATGGAGAGTTCACAGCGTTCATGGGAATGCAAGCATCATAAAACCATAAAGCAATAGCCATATCAGCATCATGCACCTTTTCCTTGCTTTGTATAGATGCCTTAATACTTGGTTGAGTAGGATCACTCAAACCTGTTTTAAAAAAACCATGTAGATCCCCACTCCTGTTTCTCTTTTTACTTTGAGTAAAAGATGGCTGAGAATGAATGCCTTGTCCATCAGCATCCATATCAGCAATGATGTTTATATCATCAAGTGGTATTCCTCTCTTTTCCTTACTTTTATCTTCATTCTCCTTCAATGATTGCTTCATCTGAAACTGAACATCTGCAGAGACCTTCGTACACATTCCTATGTTTCCTCTTACCCCAGCTAAATGTTGTTTCATTCTATTAATGCCTCCACCTCCACTCTCTTTCTGACAAAAGTCACATATCAAAGTTCGCTTGCCATTAAGCTCAGTGCGTTCCGTTATATATCTCCACGTTATATCATCTTTACGACGAACTGAACGTTGCAAAGAAGGTAATCTAACATCTGGTTCGTTCCTTGAATCGTTCCCCTCCATTAACGAGATGCAAGAGATGACTTGAGCTTCTTTCTCTGAAGAAAATATAGAAAACCAACGACGGCTTGAATTGAAAGTTGAAACGATTAAGTTATTGACTTAGTTACTTAATATAAAACCCTAATGAAAACGAAACGACAAAAGTAAAATTTCATCAAATTTGTGTATTTTATAAAACTCGGGTTTTAATGATTAATCAAGTCGCCGGTTCTTCTGGTTTTGAGCAAGTTCTTCCGGTTTTGGGCAATCCCGAGTTTTGGACCAAACCGGACTCGCCTTGCCCACCGAGTCACGGTCGGACCGGCCGGTCCGGTCCGGGTTTCAAAACCTTGGTCCCTAGTGTAATCCACCCCGGATTGGTTAGGAAAAATCAAATCATAAGTAAATAGCTAATGTAGAAAAATCGATACCTCTCTATGTAAGAGAGTGTTGATCTATGGTAGGC
>CAJHQQ010004664.1:0-25137 GCA_905132885.1 Moricandia moricandioides | reverse complement strand
AAGGGTAGAATGGGACTCTTGTGACATTCCAAAATTTATCTTACCTTTCACAAGGTCCTTCCCGACTATCACATCACTAACAATTTTGAAACAAAGCCACAAAACTTTGGGAAGGGAATATTGTTTTTCGCAAGGAATGACAAGTTAAAATCAAGGGAAAAAACAACCATAGGCCAGAACTTAAACAATTATATAGGGACTCTTAAGACTTCCAAAATTTAACTTCCTTGCCGACCATCAGATCACTAGCAAGCTTGAAACAAAACCAAGAAGACTTTGGCAAGGGAATATTGTTTTTATCGCAAGGAAATGACCAGTTAATAGCAAAGGAAAAAACAACATTGGCCTGAACTTAAACAATTTTGTAAGGACTCTTCAGTATTTCAAAAAATTATCTTTCCTTTCACAAGGTCCTTGCCGTCCATCAGATCACCGGCAAGCCAGAAACAAAACCAAAAAAAAAATCGCAGGGGAATATTGTTTTTCGCAAGGAAACAAGATCTGGCAAGGGAAAAGCAATCACAGGCCAGAACAAAAACAATTTCATAGGGACTCTTGAGACTTTGAAGAAACTATGTTACCGTACATAAGGTACTTACCGACCATCAGATCACTAGCAAGCTTGAAACAAACAAAAAAAAAAGACTTTGAAAAGGGAATATTGATTTTCACAAGGAACGGCCAGTTAATAGCAAGAAAAAATGCAATCATACCAGAACTTAATTTTTTTTATAGGGACTCTTGAGACATTGAAAAATTAATCTTACCTTTCACAAGGTTCTTGTCGACCGTCAAATTACTGGCAAGCTTGAAAGTAAAGCAAAAAGACTTTGGCAAGAGAATATTTCTTTTCACAAGCAAATGACCAGTTAATAGCAAGGGAAAAAAAAAATAACCATAGCCCGAAAAATTAAACAATTTTATAGGGACTCCTTAGATTTTCAAAAAAATAATTTGACCTTTCACATGGTCCTTGCCAACCATCAGATCATTGGCAAACCTGAAACAAAGCCAAAGAGACTTTGGAAAGAGAATATTGTTTTTCGCAAGGAAACGGCCAGTTAATAGCAAGGAAAAAACAGATATAGGCGAGAACTTAAACAATTTTATAGGGACTCTTGAGACTTTCAAAAAATTATCTTACTTTTCACAAGATCCTTGCCGACCATTAGATCACTGGCAAGCGTAAAACAAAACCAAAAAGACTTTAGCAACGAAATATTGTTTTCGCAAGGAAATTCCCAGTTAATAGGGACCCTTGAAACTTTCTTAAAAATGATCTTACCTTTCACAAGGTCTTTGCCGGCCATCAGATCACTGGCAAGTTTGAAACAAAACCAAAAATACTTTGCTTTGGCAAGAGAATTTTTTTTTCACAAAGAAACAACCAGTTAATAGTAAGGGAAAAAATAACCATAGGCGAGAATTTAAACAATTTTATAGGGACTCTAGAGACATTCAAAAAATTGTCTTACCTTTCAAAAGGTCCTTGACGACCATCAGATCACTGGAAAGCTTAAAATAACACCAAAAAGACTTTAGCAAAGGAATATTGTTTTTCTCAAGGAAACGACCAGTTAATAGCAAGGAGAAAAATCAACCATAGGCCAGAACTTAAACATCTTTATAGGGACGCTTGAGATTTAAAAAGTTATCTTACCTTTCACAAGGTCTTGCCGACTATCAAATCACTGGCAAGCCTAAAAAAACCAAAAATACTTTGGCAAGGGTATATCTTTTCCGCTAGGAAATGGCCAGTCAATAGCACGGGAAAAACAACCATAGGCCAAAACTTAAAATTTTTTATAGGGACGCTTAAGACTTTCAAAAAATTATCTTACCTTTCGAAAGGTCCTTACAGACTATAAGATCACTGGCAAGCCTGAAGCAAAACCAAAAAGACTTTAGCAAGGGAATCTTGTTTTTCGTAAGGAAACAGCATCTCATAAGAGAAAAAAACAACAATGGGTCTTAAACAATATCATAGGAGCTTGAGACTTTCAAAAAATTACCTTACCTTTCACAAGGTCCTTGCCGACCATCAGATCACTGGCAACCTTGAAACAAAACCAAAAAAACTTTGGCAAGGAAACCCCTAGTTAATAGCAAGGGAAAAAACAAACATAGGCTAGAACATAAACAATTTATAGGGACTGTTGAGACTTTCAAAAAATTATCTTTCTTTTCACAAGGTCCTTGCCGGCCATTAGATTACTGGAAAGCCTGAAAAAACCAACATTGGCAAGGGAATATTGTTTTCACAATGAAACTTCATATGGCAAGGAAAAAAAACAATCATAGGCCAGAAATTAAACAATTTCATAGTGACCTTTGAGGCTTTCAAAAAATTATTTTACCTTTCACAAAGTCCTTGCCGACCATTATATCACTTGCATGCCTGAAACAAAACCAAAAGGACTTTGGCAAGGGATTTTTTTTTTGCAAGGAAAGGACATCTCTGGCAAAGGAAAAAAAGCAATCATAGGCCAAAGCTTAAACAGTTTTATAAGGACTTAAGACTTTGAAAAAATTCTCTTACCTTTCACAAGGTTTCTTCCGACCATTATATCACTGAAAATCCTGAAACAAAACCAAAAAGACTTTAGCAAGAGAATATTGTAGCAAGGGAAAAAAGTAACCATAGCCAGAACTTAACAATTTCTTAGGGACGCTTGATACTTTGAAAAATATTAAAGGGAGGTTTCTTTCATAATACAAACAACAAGTGAATCGAAGATAAGAGAAAAGAGTACAAACATAGCAAAGGTTTCTTTTACAGAATGTGACAAACATTGCAACAAATTCAAAAGAGCATGCAGTTTTTGCAGGACCCTTCCTTTCAACAGTGTAATCATGGCTATAAATGCACTTTGATGACTGAATTACCTCATCATCCAGAAATTTGAAAGTTGGGTTGTACGAGTTCAAATATGGTGCATGGAACAATGATAATTGCAACTCAAGCTGATCTCTAATTAAAATGAGTGTTTCCGACCTAAGGTCTACGTGTTTGACTGCGAACTCTTAAAAGACTTCACTGGCTTCAATATCTTTACAAGACATACATTCAATATACACAAGGCGAGGGTTGACATTCCGTGATTAGGAACATTTTCTTCCATGACTTGGATGCCATGCTCAAGGCAACACTTCATGGCTAGATGAAGACCTAGTACACAACGTTTATATTAACAACATTAATGCACTTGAGGAAGAAATTGCGGAATTTTCCATATTTGACAATTTCGCAGTTAAGGAAATCAAGAATAGGACGTATGTTGCACCTCTTCAAGATATAGGGCTCATGAAAAAGACCATATCCACACTTCTCAACCCAAATGAAAGTACCAAGGTGCCAAAATAAATTTTTTCCAACAATTGTAATTATTTTAGAAATGCTTATGTCCAGAAGATTTGGGAAGACTAAATTTGCAATACTATTTTTGAGTTAGGGATGGGTTTTTCTACTCTAAGTGCTACTTTGTAATCTCGTTGTTTACTTACCTACTCTAAGTGCTACTCTAAAGCCATGTTGTTCGACGACTTTTGAAAGTCTTTATTTTGTTGTTTAAGACTTGTAACTTTAAAAATTCTCAACTTTGTTGGTTGAAGACTTAAGCTTAAGATGATGTCCCTTGTGTTAAATTAATTTTATGTCTCCTCTATGTTATGTTCTTGTAGTCTATCTATCCACACAACATTAGTCATACTAACAATGAGTTGGGCTTTATCATGGATAGAGCTTAAACTCGTTAGTAATTTGTTTTTTTATAAAGCTGATAAATGTGAAGAAAGTGTATTGGGAGCATAGGCTGATTAATCAGAAGAACAAATTCATTTTCATTAAATGAAGGTTTTGTATCATTGCCATTAACTTACCATTGAATCCTATTTGAAGCTGTGTGGCTAAACTGCCGTCTCGTATCATTGTCGTTAGCTTGCCAATTTTTATTTCAAAATATCATCACTACCCTTATTATAGAACAAGTGTTACATGGTTGAAATAGTTCCATTATTTCAAAATACTAGGGCTTAATATCGTTACTAATATGTTGCCATATATTTGTTATGGATTATATTACACTAACTAATATATTACGAATTAAAATTTAAAGAACAACCATTACAATCAAGGCAAGTACAAGAATATATATTTGACAAGAGAGATTACACACTTAAATATTACTTACACATATTATAATCCATGAATTGATATTAATTATCAGGCATATTTGATCCCGAACCTCCAAGATCATCAAAATATTGTCCACTAAAAATTGGTGTAATAGTAGGTTGTTGTTGTTGCTCATTCCTTTTCTGTATGATTCTTGCTTTTTCAGATCGAATAAAATCATGTATATTACTATCATCGATAGAGCTTAAACTTTTTAATAATATTTTTTTTCTCCATTTCTTGAAGTGCTAATTTTTGGCTTGATTTTGTATACCCAATTGAGACACCTTGTAACATTTTTCTCTAATTATTGCACTTTCTTTTAAGAAGCTAATGATTTGCTCGTTTGATGAAACCAAGGTACCTATAAATGAGTTATTACCTTCCTCAAGTTTTCTTTTGAGCTTTGCTTGCTTTGATCCAATAGGAAGTTGTGATGAGTTTTGCTTTGTTTTTTCCATATTTTTTTAGTAGGTAATAGTATTGGTTCAAGTGTGATTTTTTTTATTTGGTTGAACCTAATATTTATACGAAAATATAAGTGGATACGAATCCAAATGAATGGCCATAAAATGATTTCAAAGATTTTCTATGATATCTTCGATTATCTATGCATATTATACATATATAGATAGTATAATAACAACAAACAAATTTCAATCCAATGGTTGATCTCAAACAAATAAGTATTTGGTATAAATTCAGTTACATTATATTGTAAATTATATTAAGGATTGTGAGGGTCGTGAAACATCATATTTCATGTATGTGAAACCTCAAATTTAAGAGTCCACTGTTCAGGCCCTATATTCATTTAGTAGTCCTTCTAGTTATGTAGCTTGCATATAATTGTATTCGTAGTAATAAGTTTTAGCAACATTAAACATAAGATAAGTTTTAAAGAAACTATGAAGATTGAGAACATAGAAACCACCAAGTTTTACAAAGGCCCCATATCCCCGTGTCTCCGAACATAAGGGTCACTGCATAGTATCAATTGCATGAATTCCTCAACCTCCGGCAAACGCGGATTTAACCTGAATTCAGATAATTTACCCTCGGTCTCAAGCCATAGATAATCATCAAAATAACTTGTATAAATGAGTTTAGGATATATTTTTCTCAATTAACACATTTAAAACTAAACACATAATATAATACACTTAGTTATAAGCCTCATGATCCTCCACATATTAAGGACCACACTCACATGTCCACAATCCCTCATGTTTTCAAACCCCTCTCGGAAGGCATAAGCATGATCGCCAGTTGCCACACATTTTTTTTTGACTCTCACTATTATGAATAAAACAATGTGTATCAATTACACTAATGTAAACATATTGCTGTGATCATATTTTACTTTGTACTTAGATTTTTTCCCTAATGTAAAATACCATATTGGCCTTGCAGGTTCATCGAAAATGGGCTTCCGTATTGAAGATCACTCATATTATATCTACAATTTAAGTATTTTCGCTTCTGTTACTTACATCTACATTATTTGAAATATATTTTAGTAGTTAGCATTAGTAACTATGGGATAGTTATGTTCCTGATGTGAGGGATATCATGGATACACTTGAATTCCCTGTAGTGATGATTGTTCAGAGGATCGATGATGTGGACTTTAGTGTATGGCGTAGTAGATAGTCTGAATTGAGAGTTTGTTGCCTTGAAACCTTGATAGGCATGATCAAATTCTACACAAAATATTTCCACCCACTTTACCTCTTTGTTATCTAGGTCTCTAAACCTATTTGCACTTCCTGTCCAAATGCTCATCTCCATCTTGGTTCCTTGCATAAATAAAGTTTTTAGTTTGCATTATTGCATGTTATTAGAAACTTGAGAGATGATGATTTTACACTTACAACTTTATCCGCTAGACTATAAATCCAGTTGGATCCACGACCGATAGCATAAGAATTGAATGAGTGCATGTTGAGTATTTTCACTTTTAAACGCCAATCCCATGATGTTCTTGTTATATACAATGCCAACAAGCATATTGTAGTGTGCAATATTGTTAGAAACTTGGGAGATGATGTTCAGTTTCTTTCGTTTTTGGTGGTGCTTTATGTGTTATTTTTGTAGAGAAATGTTAGTGGGAGAGAGAAAACTGCATCCATCTAAATGGAGTGAAGGAGACAATTTATCTCCAAGAGGGGCGATTGTTGCAGAGAAAAGTTGTGTTTGTTTGAGGCGTTCATCAAATCACTCTTAAATGGAGAAATTACTACTTGTAGTTTAGTAAGATGATCATTAAATTAAAGGGTTTATCACATTGTCCAAATAAATTAACACTATAATAAAATAGATTATTTCATTGAAGAAGGAAGCAATAGAAAGAATGAGAAAACCCTAATTGTTATAATAAAATTTCAGATTTTTAGGACTGAACCCAAATTTAACAGGTGTGTATGGTTTTAGGTACGGATAGTCCGCTGATAAACTTGTAACTGACTAGGTTTCACTTGTTTTTATGATCTTTTAATGGTGTATGCGGTTTAAATATATGTTAAATAAAAAGGAAAAAAAAGGAGGAGTATACGAGAATTTTCTTTTTGAGTTAAGAGCATTGGAGCATTTGATTCTCATTCTTTGCCATCCAAACAATCATTTAACTTCAGCTAATTAGAGGGATTGAGCCCATTTAAGGAAATGAAGATATTATTGTTTAGGGATTTCAAGATTTTCTCAGAGTATTGGGATACATGCTAAGCGTGATTTTCTTTTGTTGTTCAATTTTACCATCCAAACAATCATGTGACTAGTGCCCATTAGAGGGATTGAGCCCATTTAATGAAATGAATACATTTTCTCTCTATCTCCCTATCTATAATAACCCATGAGGACGCAATTGTAGCTTAATTCATCTTCGTGTAAAGCTTTTTTTTTTATCTTTCTATCTCCAATAACCAATGAATTTTTTATCTTGAGATGAGATTTTTTATATTTGCCTACTCACCAATAACCTATAATACACAAAACAATATACAACAAGATGACAACGAAAAAAGAACAAGATACTCAAAATAAGACTACATTATGAACTACAAGGATTGCACACGACATAGCAAAATGCCTAAGAGTGTAACAAACTGAAGAAAGTGTTTTGGGAACGAATGAAAATTATCACAAGAACAAATGTCATGTCATTAAATGAAAGTTTTGTATCATTGCCATTACCTTGCCATTTAATCTCATTTAAAGCCGCTCCACTAACCTGCCATTTCGTATCATTGTTGTTAGCTTGCCAATTGTTAAGGGTAGCGCTAGTATTTTAAAATAATGGGAATATTTCAACAAATTTCCTTTTGAGGTTAATGACTCTCTTAGTGTATGAGAGAGTGTGAAAATAAGAAAACGATGTAACGAACTTTCTTATTATTCATCTTGTATGTTTTACAAATGATTTACAACTTCACTTATATAGTGATATTATCTCTGGTTAAGCTAACAAGTAAACTAGAAACTAAACCAACATGATTAAACCACTCTCATAGTCTAATATTCCCCCTCAAGATGACAAGTATATAGATTTTAATGCCATCTTGCCCACGAGTGAATAAAAATGAGGAGAGTAGAGAGCTTTAGTAAGAATATCAGCTATCTGGTTGTTGTACGAACGTGTAGAGTCTTGATGAAACCAGCTTCTATTCTGTTCCGAATCTGATACAGTCCCGTTCCACGTGTTTCATTCTTTCGTGATACACGGGGTTGTTGGTAATGTGAATAGCTGCAGTTGAATCACAATAGAACGCAATGGGACCGTTATGTGGAGACTGCAACTCATTTAAGAGATTGATGAACCATATGACTTCTCGTGAACCAAACTCCATGCCTCTGTACTCTGATTCTGCAGAGGAATGAGATACTACTTGTTGTTTCTTGGATTTTCATGAGATAAAAAGCATCACAAAGGAACATGCAGTATGCATCAGTGAACCCTTTAAGCACAGATTAGATTCAGATGAATAGAAAAGACCAAATCCGATAGTCCCTTTTAAGTAATGAAGAACTTTGTAAGAAGCTTGGAGATGTGATGGCTTCGGAGCAGATATAAACTGACATAACTTGTTCACTGCATAAGTGATATCAGGACGAGTTATAGTCAGGTACATCATCTTATCAACAAGTCGTCTGTAAGCACAAGAATCTTCAAGCAATGGTTCTGGTGAATCTTGAACCAGCTTTACACTAGGGTCCATTGGTAGAGGAGACGGTTTGCAAGCTAGCAGGCCTGAATCTTCTAACAATTCCAAAGTGTATTTGCGTTGACAAACCGAGATACCCTTGGTGGACCTACCAGTTTCCAAACAAAGAAAATATTTTAGAATTCCAAGTCTCTTATATTGAACGCCTTTTGTAGATCATCCTTCAATTGATCAACATCAAGAACGACATTACTGGAAATAATGATGTCATCTACATCGACTAATACCGCTATGTAGTGACCATTAGTGTTCCGGATGAAGAGAGTATGATCTGCATTTGATTTCTTTAAACCCAAGGTCAGGAGTGTGGAGGAATTTTAAAAACCACTGTCTAAAGGCTTGTTTTTAAACCGTGTAGTGACTTCCTTAGGCGACAGACATCATTAGCCGGTAAAGTTTCCCCCTGCTTTGGTGTATACCCTGGTGGCAATGTCATATATATATATATTTCTTCATGTAGATTACCATTCAAGAAAGCATTGAATACATCAAGTTGAGTGAGATGCCATTTCTTAGTAGCTGAAACAACTAAGAGTGTCTTAACTGTTGTCATTTTTGCTACATAAGAGAAAGTTTCTACAAAATCAATACCTTCTTGTTGGGTATTACCCTTGATAACTAGATGTGCCTTGTAACTATCAAGAGTCCCATCTGCATTGACTTTGATCTTATACACCCACTTGCATCCTATTGCATGTTATTCGGTGGAAGAGAACATATAGTCCAAGTATTTGATTTCTCCAAAGTGATGAGATCTTCATTCGTGTCCTTTAACCACTCATCAAATCGTTTAGCCTGTGTACAAGAAGTTGGTTCTGGATAAAGAGCAACACCACAAATGTATGATTTATATTCTGCAGAGAGATTATCAAATGAAACATATGCAGACAACGGATAAGGAATGTCTATATCTGCTTCACTGATATTGCAGTATTAATCATGAAGATGAGAAGGTAACTTTGATACTCTTCTTGTTCTATCCACATTAACTCCAGAGCTAGATCCATTACTTGTGGATGTTTCATTGAGGCTTTGTACCTTGACAGGAATCTCCATGACATCTCTGCATTGGATTCATTCTGTATCTCTGATTCTTTATCCGTGGGAAATATATCAGGATAAGAACTATTTGGACCTTTGGCATATGAAAAAATATATTCATGAAAAATGACATTCCATCATGTGTACCTGATTTGTCTCCAGATCCATCACTTTATATCCTTTGTAACCAGTTGGGTAGCCAAGAACAACGCAAGATCTTGACCGAGGTTGAAATTTGGTTCTATGTTTTGGTGATGCTGAGCAGTATGCCAAGCATCCAAAGACACGAAGACCTGAATAATCAACCTTCTTAGCAGTGAGAATTTCCAGAGGACTTTTGTCTTTCAGTAATGGAGATGGCAATCTGTTGATGATGAAGACTGCAGTAAGAACACATTCATAATTCGACAGGTATTTGTGACTGGAATAGTAATGCTCGAGCTACATTAAGGATGTGCTGATGCTTCCTCTCAACTACAGAGTTTTGTTCTGGAGTTTCTGGACATAAATGGAAAGCTATAATTCCCTTGTTCTTATATAGCTCTGTAAATTTCAACTCATGTGCGTTGTCTGATCTGACAGCCTTGACCATTGTTGCGTATTGAGTCTCAACCATTGTGAGAAACTCTGGAAAGATCCTGACCACTTCATCTTTTGTTATGAGCAGATATATCCAAGTCAGACGTGTATGATCATCCACAATGGTTACGAAATACCCATAACCTTCTACTGTTGGAGTTGAGAAAGGACCCCGTATGTCTATGTGTAAGAGATCAAAAGGGTTAGCAGACCTATTATTCTTGGAATGAAAGGAAGGCACTTTTTTTTTGATAGAGGACAAATCTCACAGTGAAAGAAACCTTTATTCCTTTGTTTCAATCCAAGTACATCAATGATGGAATCAGTTTTAGACAACGATGGATGACCCAATCTATTGTGCCATAAAGTTGTATCAACAACAACATTTAAAACTGAAGCAAAATGTTCTTGAAGTGGTCTTGAATCTGCAATGTCAGCAACGTAAAGAACATATAGATTTGAAATTTGATCACCCTTCCCAATCGTCAGATCCTTGGTAAGATCATGTATCATACAAGAATCTCGATCAAAGATAATCCGATAACCTAAATCCTGTGTGATTTGGCTTATGTTGAGAAGGTTAAGTCTAAAGTCTGGAATATACAGAACATTAGTCAAGACCATTGAGTTACTCAAACGTACTCTGCCCATACCAGCTATTTTAACACCAAAACCAGTAAGTAGCGTAATTGACGTATGCATTGCATCAGATAGTTCCTCAAACAAACTTTTATCATGAGCAACGTGATGTGTTGCTCCACTATCAACAATCCAGGACTCAGCACACAGAACATTTATTGTCTCTCTTAGCATTCCAATAAAACATAGCGTAGAGGATGAGAAATGCATACCAGGTAAAGCCGTGATGGTGCCACCAGAGGTCGAAACACAATTCACTTGAGCTGGTATTGATGTGAGCTGTGAGTTAAAATACAGAACCACACCTTCAATTTGGTCCTTTGTGAGATTATTGATCACGTTTGAAGCATAATCACTCAATGCAAGTTGAGCTACAATCGGTTTTGTGTATCCAAAAGACTTGTTGTAATGTTGTTTCTCAGGTTGTTGTTTCACTTTGTGTTTGAAACCAGTGGGATAACCATGAACCTTGTAGCAAGTATCCACAATGTGACCATTGTATCCACAATGTGAGCAGACTGGTCTGTTTTGTTTCGGAGTGAAACTAGTTTGAGTAGCATTTACGGATGGGGTTATTGTAGTTATGTTGAAAGCCAATGCATTAATAGCTGGAGTGATGTTCCTTTGATTATGATCTTGATCAAGAAGATTATAAAGCTCAGAATTTGTATGACTCCATATGAACATTTTTCTTCATAATGATCTGACTTCGTATGACTCCATATGATTCATTAAGCCTAGATAAGAACTTGATGACTTTGGCATGATCTGCCTTCTTTTCTGTGGCTTTGCAACACTCACAGTTGTGACAAGTAGCCACACAGCTAGCTCCATCTAATTCATCCCAAAGAGTCTTCAAGACAGTGTAGTATGTAGATAAATCCATTGGTCCTTGTTGAAGTGACCAAATCTGCTGTGACAACTGATAAGACCTTGGAAGATTTGTAATGTGGAATCGAGTTTTTAAATCTTTCCAAATCTCTGAAGCATCACTGAAACGAAGTATACTTTTGTAGATCTGTTTCGAGACAGAGTTCAGAATCCGTGACTTAACCATTGAATTGCATCTAGACCAGATTCTAAAGTTAGCATGAGATTCCACAGGTCTAACAACAGATCCATCTATAAACGCAAGCTTATTCTTCGCATCTAGAGCTATATTCATGGCAATACTCCAGTTATCATAGTTCGTTCCATCAAGATTCTCAGATATTATAGAAAGACCTGGATTAACCCCACCTCTTAGATGAAATGGTGAATGAATGTTGTTCGGTGAAATTTCTTCTGTATCAGATGTTGGCGGAGACGATTCTTCAGGAATAGAAGTTTGTCGAGCTTAAGAAGCTCCTGATTTGCCTAGACGACGTGAAATTCTCCAACTAGTCACCATTGTAGTAGCTCGTTCTTGATATTTTTGATCCTTGGTGGAATAACCAGAGAATCGATCAAGAAGACGATGGAGATCGATCAAACGAGAGAATCACCGATTGATATAGGTCAAAATGAAAGAAGAAACAAATTGGATCGATTGAGATTTGATTCTCAATGCTCTGATACCATCTTAGTGTATGAGAGAGAGTGAAAAGAAGAAGACGACGTAACTAAATTTCTTATTATTCATCTTGTATGTTTTACAAATTATTTACAACTTCACTTATATAGTGATATTATCTCTGGTTAAGCTAACAAGTAAACCAGAAACTAAACCAACATGATTAAACCACTCTCATAGTCTAATAGACTCCACAATGTCTCTTCAAAGCGAGGCATAATAAACAATTCTTTGTTGAATAATTTCCTCTATTCCTACATCAAGTCCAGGTCGGATGTGATTCAAGTTCTCCCAAATTGGGAGTCCATTCTTATGATTGGATCTAGGTTGATTTTTTACTTCTCCTCGAACGAGATGAAGCTGATTTGTCTTTCTTTCGAAATCTTTTCTGTTTTGACATCTGGAAATTTTCAAAAAGAAAAATAGGAGATCCCCCCAGATGGCCCAAAATTGTGAGAACTGAAACTTTGACATCAAATTTTATAAAGAAAACGTAACGTCTTTTTTTAAGGAAGAGGATTTTCTACAATACTCACATAAACACGAAAACAAAAATCGATGGATAAAGTAAATTTGCACATGGCCGTTTTATTGATTACAATGAACTGAACTGGTTACAAAAATATCGAACTGAGATTCGTCATTAATAAGGAACATAAAAAAGTCGAAAACTGTCTAAGTCTTAGGTTCACTAGACCGACCGACCAGATTCAAATTTCCCTCAAGCTAACAGAAATTTCCTAACTGTATTTGTTGGATCACCCTACTTGGAGGTCTTCTTTTTGTTTATATAGTACCTCCAAGTCGGCCACACCTTGATTTTCTCAAAATTTTGTATTTCTCTCTTTTCCGTTTTCTTCTATGTTTTCCTTTTATTTTTTTTCTTTCTATTTATCGATTTTTTATTCATTTTACAATTATCCTTTCTTCCTTGCCAAGTAAATAGACTGACACTTTTTGGGTCTTATCACATATTAGGAAACATTTATGTCTTAGACAGTTTTGCTGTTATTTATTGATCTCAATCTATTGGTCTGGAGAGAGAGAGAGAGAGAGAGAGAGAGAGAGAGAGAGATTCATCAAACATTTATCCTCCCGAATATTGCTTCATATGATCTTGATCGATTGTCCGTAGGTATTTGCATGATTTTAGCTCTCATTTCCATACTCATTTTAATCATTTATGATGAATTTAGAGTCCAATTAGGTGCATGGCATATGTGATGCGCCTCAGTACATGGATCCATACCAGGATGAAGATCATGTTGCTCAGTTCAGCTCAACCGAGGTTTCTCCCTCTGATCATGCCATCTGTACCGATCGTGCCATCTACCATCTCGACCCGCTGACATCCAAAACGGAGCTTAGACCAGACCCATGACCCAACGATGGAACTAACCGACCCGCATGAATTATTTCCCGACCAACTCACCAATCTAAGACTGATAGTCGAGCTAGCCTTCACTTGGGACATGAAGAATCCAAAGACAATCAAACCTTCTCACTTTTGGACCTTTTGATCCGTACCGCATGTCCCGATGACCGTCCCAATGAACTTGCCTCAGTGTTTGACCCTATGATGGACTTCTCACTCGAATATTTCTCTAAGGCAAGGATATTGAAGCTGTTTGAAGATTTGACCCACGCTGGAACACAACTCGTTCGTGAAGGACACCCGACAGGCTGTATGGATCACCTTCCTCCCATCCTGATCCTTACCGCCATTGACCGGATCAACCCGGATGAACCTGGACAGTAGGCGAAAGGTCACTTTGACCAATCCGCGTGAAACGAAGAGTTCTTTGACTATCTTTTAATTTCTAGTCTTTATTGTTTTCCTAGATGTGTTTTCCAGAAGTTCTTATGTCTTTCTTTGACTACTTCTCCTATAAATATGTAAACACATCTCATGAATAAAGCAATCGATTTTCTCCTTTTTATGAGTTTATCTCTCTGTTCTTCATTTAAAAAAAAATTCTTGTTTTTTGTTGCGCAATATCCAAGTAACAGCCTCCTTTTTGCTGGACTTGTGCGTCATATCAAACAACAACTTGAGTTGGGAATATCAACAGCCTTCCCAACTGTTGTGCGACCCTTCAATCCATCATTTCTCACTCGATTCATTTGAGATGATATCCACTTACAATCCAGCTGAGTGATCCTTTCTTTTGGGAGTATCAATATGCATGTGTGGGATTTTAGGTTCGGAGAAGCTCAAGTTGAAGATTGGAAGGTTTGAGCAAGAGAAATGGTAAAAACCAATCTACATGGCCAGCCTTGGGTGCTCGACCGAGGATAAATGAAGGCTGTGGACTAGGTGAGTCGAGACGCGCACGTGTAGCATGGGTGGAGGTTGTCTGTGGATCCTGATATGAGAGCCTCGAGTGGATAAGGCGCGAACAATCAAGGCGGATGAAGGCAGCCTGCGGAAGTCAGGATCAGCTGAGCAGCGGACGTAGACCGCGGGTCGATTCCGTTTGCAGATTTGTGCCCGAAAAGGGATGTATGGAGAAGCTGGACCACAGACCAAGGCCGCAGGTGAGAGCCGTCCGCGTATCCAAGGCACAGAGCATGCATTTGGTGCGTGATTGGCCGCAGACCATGGTCGCGGGTCGAGCCCACCCGCGGCCAACATTTAGACCATTTACCCATTTAGTTTTCCAGGTCAAACCAAGGTTTGTCGGGTTGACCCGACTAGTTTTCAGGCTAATATAAATACTCTTGAAACCTAATTTTAAGGGGGATCTTGGTTTATTTTCTAAACACATTGATATTTTGAGAAAAGCTTGAATATTTAGTAATATAATGTTTATTTCTTGATTTATTTGAGTTTATTTCATCTTGTGAACATGATTAATCTTGAATCTATCATGGGTTTAAGTTTAACCATGAAGATTAGTGAGTATACTCTCTTTGAACTTATGGGTTAAGGTGATTAAGTGATGATTTAGGGTGTTTAGTGTTAGATCATTCATGTTCTATGTTTATCTGTAGTTCCTAGTGCTAGTTTCGACTTGATCTCTCTAATCTAATCTCTAGACATTTCATACCCGGAAGGTGTTTGATGAAATGTCTGAACCAAATTGGTAATTCTCTTTGCTTGCTTAACCAAAGGCATTTGATGTAATGAAAGTTTAGATATATATATAGTTAGTAGACTTGTTCTCAATGATTGCTTGATTGAATTAAGCCAAAGACATTTGATGTTTAGTGACTGATAGCAAATAAACTATTATCTTGACAAATAACTAGTTTCATGATTGTGTCTAGGGTTATAGAACTTGATTACTTGTTTGTACTAGCAATCTAGGTTAGATCTTAGTCACCCAAAGTAAATACCCTTTCCCATGGGTACTCTTATTCTCTATTGATTGAAAGATAGTAAATTGGTTGCTCAGTTCTTGGTACTACTTGTTTTAAATCAACTCGACTACATTGATTGCACTTAGATTAAGCCTTTGACTTGTATTCTCTTTGCATCATGATCACTTCGGATTGGATTGATACTCTTTATACTACTTTGATAAAGATAGAGTAAAATCCTTTATCAAATTTGCCGTCGTTACCAGAGATCGAACCCAAGTCACCCGCGTGACAGGCGGGAATAATTACCACTATATTACAACGAAAATGGTTGATCTCCATTACTTTCAAGCTATAAGACCAATAAATTCTAAGCTGAAGTTGAAGATTGGAAGGTTTGAGCAAGATAAATGGCAAAGAACAAGCTACATGGCCAGCCACGGGTGCTTGACGGCGGATAAGTGAAGGACGTGGACTAGGCGATCTGAGACACGGATGTGTGGCACGGGTGGAGATCGTCGTTGGATCCTTACCCAAGAGCCTCAAAGTGGACGAGGCGCGGACAATCAACGCAGACAAAGGCAGCCCGCGGGAGTCGGGATTGGGTGAGTCGCGGACGTAGACCGTGGGTTGATTCCGTCCATGGATTCATGGCCGAGAAGGGATGTATGGATGAGCTGGACCGCAAACGAAGACCGCGGGTGAGAGCCGTCCGCGTATCCAAGGCAGAGAGCAGGCATTTATTTCACGATCGGCCAAGGACCATGGCCGCGGGTCAAGCCTGTCCACGGCCAATACTTAGACCATTTACGCATTTAGTTTTTGGGGTCAAACCTGGGTTTTTTGGGTTGACCCAACTCGTTTTCAGGCTACTAGAAATATTTTTTAAACCTCATTTTAAGGGGGTCTTGTATTTTTCACAAAACACATTGATATTTTGAGGAAAGGTTGAATCTTTAGTAATCTAATCTTTCTTTCTTGAGTTATTTGAATTTATTTCATCTTCTTAACATGATTAATCTTGAATATATCATGGATTTAAGATTAACCATGAAGATTACTGAGTAGAATCCTTTTGAACTTATGGGTTAGGGTGATTAAGTGATGATTTAGGGTATCTCTTTTTCCCAATGATAGCTTAGACTTCATCTCTCTAATCTAGATCTCTAGACATTTCATGCCTCTAGACATTTCATGCTTGGAAGGTGTTTGATGAAATGTCTGAAACTAAGTTATAATGCTCTTTGTTTGCTTAACCAAACACATTGGATGTTAAGGAAGTTTAGATAGTTAGTAGAATTGTTTAATGATTGCTTGATTGAATTAAACAAAAGACATTTGATGTTTAGTAATTGATAGCAAATGAACTCTTATGTTGACAAATAACTAGTTTAATGATTGTGTCTAGGCTTACAGAACTTGATTGCTTGTTTGTACTAACACTCTAGGTTAGATCTTAGTCACCCCAATTCAATATCCTTGCCCATGGGTTATCTTACTCTCTAGTGACTGAAAGATAGTAAATTGCTTTCTCAGTTATTACTACTTGTTTTTAATCAACTCAACTGCACCGATTGCACTAAGATTAAGCCTTTGAATTGTATTCTCTTTCCATCATGGTCACTTAGGATTGGATTACTACTCTTTATAATACTTTGATAAAGATAAAGTAAAACTGAAACACCCTAACCCGGAAATCTTTGAAAACTACGTTGAATATTCTAAGTAAAGATCTTTATAAAACCTCCCAAACATTACCCATGTTCAAAATACCTTGCCCCGATGGTCTTCATCGTCCTGCGCTCCAGTCCACACAATCAACCTTACCTGCATCCGCAAAAGGAAGCATGAGTGTACAAAATTACTCAGTGAGGACGCTCAAAAACCGTCCACATGCAACTCAACAATCAAGCAATCAAATTCCATATTAAACCTAGCAATTTCCAATCTATCAACCTAGCAATTCGTTTCTATCATTTCTTACTTAGCCAATTTTCTTTCCTATTACTTATTCGTTTTCATGCATTCAAAAACTAACAACGTGATATCCGGTTCTATCATTCCTTTACTTTAGCATTTCCTAACATTCTGACCCGAAGGTCCATCAACTTGCGGCCATAGTCGAACCTGCGGCCGTAGCCAAACCTGCGGCTGAAGCCAAACCTGCGGCTGAAGCCAAACCTGCGGCTGAAGCCAAACCTGCGGCCGAAGCCAAACCTGCGGCCGAAGCCAAACCTGCGGCCGTAGCCAAACCTGCGGCCGAAGCCAAACCTGCGGCCGAAGACAAACCTGCGGCTGTAACCAAACCTGTGGCCCGTCGGTCCATTAAAGCCATAGCCAACCTGCGGACAAAGCCAACCTGCGACCCAAAGGTCCATTACGGCCGTAGCCAACCTGCGGCCGAAGCCAACCTGCGACCCGAAGGTCCATAACGGCCGAAGCCAACATACATGGCCCGAAGCCAAAACATGATCATAACATCTTTACGGCCCGAAGCCAAAACATATTTTTCTTCCTTAGCTTAATCACGTTCTTCTAATCTCGTACTTTCCTTAATTACTTCAATTCTCAATCCGTTTCTATAAAATTTTTAACCTAACATTCCAATTCTTGTCGGATCAAATCTATGTATTTCACGTAAACTTCTCAATTAAACATAACATCATTTCACGCAATCTATCATACAAATATCCTATGAATGTATGAAAGTTCTTCGATCCTTAAGAACTATCTCAAAGAACAAACTTTTCCATAAAAAATTCCCTCTAACGCATAATCTTCATCCTAACAATCCAACTATGATAAAATACTAAATTCCCATGAATCACGCCCTCACCTCGGTTGATCTTAAAAGATCGAAGACTCTGAACCTTCATGCGTTTCCTGGCGAAGAACTCCTTGGATCCTCCTTGTTCGATCCTTCTTCTCGAAATCTTCTCTCTATAACTTTGTTCATCCTCTAACTTTGTTCATCCTCAGGAGTTGGTCACCAAGCTGGCCATTAAGTGTTGTTCCTTATTTAGCTTGGTCAAACTTATCATCAATGGCTCCAAGAATATCTACGCTTATTTCCTTATATGACTCCCGTAGACCCGACCTTATTTTTGTATAATCTCGTGAGTTGCACCTGATCAAACTTGCCTTATTTGGAACCCGCATTCTCCGACAGCCAAACTTTCCATAGTTAAACTGGCAGTTTGTAATGCCCTTGCTTAGACTTTAATCGCTCTATGTGTTTACCGAACATCTGACACTTAGTCAGAAATCAGGCTCATTCTTCCAACCCTCATGAATACAAGTGTTTCCACACTTAGAAAAATATGCTCCTTGTACAACTAAACCTCTCGCGATTTATTTCCTTTGAATTTAAAAATACTCTGGGAGCGGATCGTTACAAAAATCCTTAATCAAGTTTGGCATCGTTACTAGTTCTTAGTTGATTTTGACAGTAGAATTTAGTCATTGCTTGAGACTAAGTCTTACTTTCTTTTATTTGTATTTTGATACTCTTTCTTCATCTCTCTTTGAATGATAGGAGCATGAACGTGATGAGTAGATGACCAAAAAACCTTGTTCCAAGAGTAGACAACATAAGTGCCTCAGAGAGAAAGGAGAGAGAGAGAAAGAGAGAGAGAGAGAGAGAGAGAGAGAAGAGAGAGAGAGAGAGAGAGAGAGAGAAAGAGAGAAAGTTAGCAAGAAAGAGCGGAGAAGAGCGACTGGCTCATTTGGAAAGATTGGGGTTTGAGATGGATTAAAACAGGATCAAACCTCATCTAGAAGATATCTATGGAGCTGAAAACGATGGACACAACCCTCAAGAAATTCCTTTAGGGAGATCTTAAAAATTAAATGGTCAAGGAGCTGCAAACCTTAGGCCATAACACCCTCCACGCCAAGCTAGAGAAATCGGTACATATGAACCGCCTCATATCTATGGGAGTAGGGAGGGTATTCAAACTCAAGCTGTATTGAAAAACAAATTGAAATAAAGTCTAGCTTGATCAATATGATCGAGAGCAATAAGAACCATGGGCTGGCTTTGGAGGATCCTTTGGGTCATTTGGATAATTTTGATAAGTTGTGTGGCACAGTGAAGATTAACAGCATTTCTGAAGATGCTTTTAAGTTGAGGCTATTCCCTTAGTTGCTGGGAGACAAAGATTTTCTCAACAAGTTTTTCTCAATCTCGAGAACTACTCTTGCCAAGAGATGTCAAATTGCAGTACTTAGGGATCAAATCCATAGAGAGTGATGACATACAATAAATTTCTATAGCTCTAATGGTTAATCTAGGCAAACTATAAAATAATGGTTTTTGGTTATAAGTCTATCAGGAACACAAAATTATCTAAATACTAAAGCGAATGTAAATATGGAAAAAGCGGTAGATCTAGGGTTTCAGGCAAGTGAATTATAATGGATGATATGCAAGGTATTATTAATATGCGAGAAGAATAAATGTTAACTAGTCCGACCCCTCTTCTCCAACTCTAGTATGCGGACAGAGAAGTGCACTGTCGATCGACAACTAAGGCCTAATATCGATCACGCTAATCAGACAAGAAGTTCGTCCACTACGTTAATTAGACCAGATCTCACATGCATCTAACAACCTAGGTCAATGTAATCAATTATGGCACAAAACATACTCTCGTAGTTGTCCATGTCCTAAGTTCAGGTTCCTAGTTAGCTACTCTAGAACGTAACCATTAAGCACAATTCCAAAGATTGATAATTCTTCATCCTAGCAATCTTATTTTGTGGCTAATTCATTAGTACCATTATGAACCCTAAATCTAACAGGTGAATTACTCAGACATGATCAAATAAAACATGATGAACTGAATAATATAATGCAGATAATAATAAATAGAACTTCAATACAAATTTCTGAAGGAGTTCAATCTTCTCCCCTAAACTACTAAAAAGCCCAATGCAAGAAAAATAAAATCTGTAAAATAAAATGAGGTCCCCCTCTGTCTAAACAATGGCATAACCCATATAAACTACATCAAAACTCATCCAGGGGCATTATCGTAATTCATTTTGACTTGGGCTTGAAGTCGGCTAATACTCTGCGAATGGGCCGTCAATCGACAACAAGGGTTCTTTTTCGAGCGATGGTCATGCTTGACTTCGACTCGTACTTAGATGAATGTGAACATCTAATGGATATCTCTTCTGAATACTCAAACAAGCTCCATGATCTCCATAATGCTCCAAAACACATCTGGACCTGTAAAGACTCTAAAACACAGCCCATACACACATAATAGACTCCAAATAGGGTCTAAATGATGGTCTAAAACTGGCAAATAATAAGGTATATCAACTCCCCCAGACTTAACCTTTTGCTTATCCTCAAGCAAAATCAAGCTAGCCTATAAAAGAGGTTTGAAAAGCGGGAACTCACATGATGTATAAGTATAATCATCACCCCTACTGTATTGCAACCACATCAAATAATGCTTACCCAAGAGAAATTCTATATGCCCTATCCTAGTATAGCAACCAAATCCATTATGTCAGCAACTCAACAAATACTAATTTGACTCACCCCTCTCCTGATCTCATTTTTTTGCATAAAATAAAGTGCAGACTTTACCGTGGGAGTATCGATCAAAGGACACATGGGCTCAACTCCTGCAAATCTGCATACACATGTTTAAAGTCTTTCCTAGTCCCTTTTCTTCCCTTTTTTTTCTCTCTTCTCTAAATCTTTTTAAATATAAAACTCAATGAAATGATGCTGACAGTGTCCATCTTACCATCTTATTTTCCATTTCTTTTTATTTGGGGGCAAAGTCGTAGGCGAATAGTGGGGTCATCGGTAATGTACCTATCCCTCGCTTTCAACAATGTGTGATCTTTTTTTCTATATTAGAATAGTGGTGTCATTGGTAATGTACTTACCCCTCTGCATCTCAGTAAATCATCTCAAGAGAGAGAGAGAGAGAGGAGAGAGAGAGAGAGAGAGAGAGAGAGAGAGAGAGAGAGAGAGAGAGAGAGAGAAGGGAATAAAAATACACAGACTAGTATCTTACAAACTTGCGGAAGGAATCCAATCCGATGTATGCCAAACCCTAAAGCAGGAAAAATAGTTAGTATTAGGTTGGAGATCATATTTGGTTCCTCTGAACATTCTTAGTAAGTGTGATCTAATGGAATGATCTAATGGAATGATCATAATCTCGTTCTTGACTCAATAAAAAGTTTTTTTTGAAAAAAATTAAGTAAATATAATAAATAAAATCTAAAAATAAATAAAAGCATCATCAAACCTCCCCCATACTTAAATAACAATGTCCCTAGTGTTATCATGTCCGGTTTAGTTAAGGGAAAAACTAAATCATAAGTAAAAGGTAGAGAGAAAGTCGAATTTACCAAACTCCACAAGGAGTGTCGACTGATGGTGAGTGATGATTGTCGACTGATGGAAAAACCATCCAAGCCATCGACCGATGGTGAAGTGTTGATGTCGACAGATGGTGGTTTCGAACTTTTCTACTCCTCTTTAAAAACCTAAAGTAGTTAAATTAAAACCATAATTAATAACTAAATAATGATAAACAAATTAAAACTTATTAGACAATGGATTGCCTCCCACTCATCGCTTGGTTATAGTCTTAAGCTCGACGTTTGGACTTCTGGACTAGTAAGGTGGTTCATCAAACCAATGTGGAAAGCATATATCCACAGACTCTCTGTTCGTATGAAACCATGCAGTGATGAAGCTTCTCACAGCTTATTCTCCGCTGGTTCTTTGGTTGTCCATCCTTATCTGAGCAGTTTCCATTGTACTCATCCTTTCCTGTAGTGTTTCAATGCATCCCGTCAGCACGTTAAGCCTGGCATCTATGGGCTCTAAAATATCATTCAATTTCTGGTGGATATTGTCCCTCATCAAGTCTTGAGAAAGGTAAACTCCATCAAACTTGTCTTCTAATAAGTTCCCTTTTACCAGCATCTGTCGAAATGCTGTGTGAAGACTATCGATTGATGGCCTAGTGTTGCCGTCGGTCGATGTTGAACTAACTGCTCCAATCGCTTGTTGTTGTTGAATAATCTGATGAGTGTAGTCCATCTTCTTCTTCATCTCTTCCATGCATGTGGTTAACCAGTGACAGGGTGTGTTTATTGTTCTAGCAAGGTATAAATATCCTAAACAATTAACTTTCAAATTAACCCTTAATCCTAACACTCTCACAAAACAATACTCTTGACAGAAGAGATCATGTGTAATAGTTAGGGATAAAATCCACATAGAGCAATGACACACAATAGATTTCTTATTTCTAAAGACGAAGCTAAATGATTATATATATTGCTAGCAAGTAATCAGTTTAAGGAAATATTCCTTATTGGAAGGTATAGATGAAATATGGAAATATGCTAATAGTTTAAATTTGGAAATATGATAATAGACTAACTAGATACAAATGTAAATACGTTAGATCTGGTGTTTCAAGATGAATGGATGATAGAGAATAGGAAGCACAAAAATGTAAATTTTCTTGAACTCCACTATTCTGACCCTTTTAACTCCAACTCTCGTATGCGAGAAAAAGGAAAGACCATCGATCGAAGGCTAAGGTCTGATGTCGATCGATGGTGAAATCAGAAGGTAGTGTGAACGAGATTTGATATGTTCCCAAGCTAATTAGACCAGCTCTCGCATGCGCCTAACAACCTAGTTCAATGGAGTCTATTCAGGCACATAATCTACTCGCGTAGTCGTTCATGTCCCACTTTCGAGATCCTAGTTAGCTACTCTAGAATGCAAGAATTAAGCACAACTGAATTGATGGATATTAACTTAACCTAGCAATCCTACTTCTGGGCTAATCCATGATTAATATCATTCAACCCTAAATCCAGTTGATAACTACTTAGACATATTTAAAGTAAGAACAATGGTCTGAGTATAATGCATAGATAAAATATTACGGTTCCAATACAAATCTCCCTAAGGAGTTGTGAATCTTCTCCCCTAAAAACTCTAAAACTATAATGGAATGCTGGTGCACACAATCTGCCACTTGCACACCCGCACCCCTCGCTGCTCCCCTTTCTTGGTGTCATACATAAAGTATAAATATAAAACCCTAAAATCTATGTCAAAACTCGTCCAACGGTAATCTTGTGTCTTGTCTCTAACTTGGGCTTGAAATCGTCTGTCTGTGAATTGATTATCGATTGATGGCAAGTGTACCACATCGATCCCTGTCTTGGGGCTTCTCGCTCTTGACTTCCTGCAAGAAATCATCATCAATCAATGCATTGACGTGGTTCTTTTGTCCAACCTCTATTTTCACCTTAATCAAGCTCTCATGCCTCATAATGGTCTCACTTGTTTGCATCACTTGATTCTCTAATTTCTTCACATGGGTGCTGAGGTTTTCGAACTTGATGTTGAGGTTGAGGTACATACCATCTATCTTTCCATTGAATTCCACAGTCATCTTCTGTTGTCCCTCTAACTTTGTCAACCATTGTTTCAATCTTGCTTTCCTGAGCTTCTCGAGGAGGGTTCTGGTAGTAGGAAGATCCATAAGTCATGTTGTTGTTGAAGGGCCTTCGTTGCGAACTCTGATTAAAGTTACTTTTTTGACCAGTACCACAGGAGTTCCTGTTGAAACCTGGATTCCCTTGTCTCTGGAAACCATTCCCATCAATGTAGTTCACATCCTATTTTCAATCTCATTTTCTCCAGATTCAATTGCTTATACTTCTGCAAAACTAACCTGCTTCTTGATAAATTACTGAACACTATCAAGTTTTACCTTAAACTCTTCAATATGTTCCTTGCTCATAGCTGGAGCAGATTTCCTTCCCTCAAAATCTGTGTTCTTGGTACTGCTGCTAAATGCCAGATTCTCAATCAATCTTGTAGTTTTTTCAGGGCTCCTGGTGCTGAAATTCCCCTCACTAGCTTTGTCCAAAGCCATCTGATATTGTAATCCCATACCTCTGAAGAAATTGCTAAGAAGCTTCACTTCGTTGAACCCGTGATGTGGACAGTCTCTCTGGTATGTCTTAAATCTGATCCATGAGTTTCTGAAAGACTCTCATGGTTCTTGCGAAAAAGTAGCAATCTTGCTCCTCAAATCTTCTGCTCCGCGCCATCAAAGAAGTTACGCAAGAAAGCGTTCTTGATGTCAGTCCAGGATGTCAGAGATCCTGGTGGTAGCTGCTTAAGCCAATATAAAGCTTCTCCAACAAGTGAGTACTTGAAGAGCTTACAGAAAAGATAGTCATCAGGGACTCCATTGGCTTTAATAGCAGTCACTAGATCCTCAAATCGCTCCAGATAATCCATAGGGGGATCATGTCGCAACCCATGGTAAGGCGTCTACACTACAAGTTCGAAGAAAGCGGGCTTGATCTCAAAATAGTTTATATGAAAAGCTGGAGGACAAATGGTGGATCTGTTGGCGTAGAACTGGTCTGGACGATTGTAATCAGCCAGCGTTCTCTAAGCAGCTTGGGCGTTAGATTCAGGTTGAGCTAATACAACGAGTTCATTTCGCCAAAAGATAGACGATCGGGGAGCTGTATTCCTTGATGTAGAAGCAGAAGCAGAAGCAGACGCTGCAATAGCTCAACCTGAAGCTAACGCCCAAGCTGCA
>CAJHQQ010004663.1:0-25138 GCA_905132885.1 Moricandia moricandioides | reverse complement strand
GATTCAACTTCAGGGTGATTATCCACAGATTTATGAGTCCAAATCAAGCTTCTTACATCGTGATTCATTCTGGTTTGATTAGAATCAAGAAGAAAATGCAAAATCTCCAAAACAGGGTAAACTGGAATCACTTCGGTTAAAGGTGGGATAACTTCTTCATCATAACTCCTATGATATTGATTCAACGTCAGGGTTATTATAAAATGATTTATGAGGCCTAATAAAGCTTCTTACATCGTGATTCATTCTAGTTTGATTAGAATCAAGAAGAAATTACAAAATCTCCAAACAGTGGTAAATTGGAATCACTTTGGTTAAAGTGGGATAACTTTTTCATCATAACTCCTATGATATTGATTCAACCTTCAGGGTGATTATCCACTGATTTATGAGGCCAAATCAAGCTTCTTACATCGTGATTCATCTGGTTTGATTAGAATCAAGAAGAAATTACAAAATCTCCAAACAGGGTAAACTGAAATCACTTCGGTTAAAGTTGGGATAACTTCTTCATCATAACTCCTATGATATTGATTCAACTTCAGTGGTGATTATCCAACTGATTTATGAGTCCAAATCAAGCTTCTTACATCGTGATTCATTCTGGTTTTGATTAGAATCAAGAAGAAATTGCAAAATCTCCAAACAGGGGTAAACTGGAAATCACTTCGGTTAAAGGTGGGATAACTTCTTCATCATAATCATATGATATTGATTCAACTTCAGGGTGATTATAAACTGATTTTATGAGTCCAAATAAAGCTTCTTACATCTTGATTCATTCTGGTTTGATTAGGAATCAAGAAGAAATTACAAAATCTTCAAACAGGATAAAACTAGAATCACTTTTGGTTAAAAGTGGGAATAACTTCTTCATCATAACTCTATGCATATTGATTCAACTTCAGGGTGATTATCCACTGATTTATGGGTCCAAATAAAGCTTCTTACATCGTGATTCATTCTGGTTTGATTAGAATCAAGAAGAAATTGCAAAATCTCCAAACAGGGTAAACTGTAATCACTTCGGTTAAAAGTGGGATAACTTCTTCATCATAACTCCTATGATATTAATTTCAAGCTTCAGGGTGATTATCCACTGATTTATGAGTCCAAATAAAACTTATTACATCGTGATTCATTCTAGTTTGATTAGAATCAAGAAGAAATTGCAAAATTTCCAAACAGGGGTAAACTGCAATCACTTCGGTTAAAGGTGGGATAACTTCTTCATCATAACTCTATGATATTCATTCAACGTCAGGGTTATTATAAACTGAATTATGAGGCCTAATAAAGCTTCTTACATCGTCATTCATTCTGGTTTGATTAGAATCAAGAAGAAATTGCAAAATCTCCAAACATGGTAAATTGGAATCACTTTCGGTTAAAAGTGGGAATAACTTCTTCATCATAACTCCTATGATATTGATTCAACTTCAGGGTGATTATCCACTGATTTATGAGTCCAAATAAAGCTTCTTACATCGTGATTCATTCTGGTTTGATTATAATCAAGAAGAAATTACAAAAATCTCTAAACAGGGTAAACTGGAATCACTTTGGTTAAAAGTGGGATAACATCTTCATCATAACTCATATGATATTGATTCAACTTCAGGGTGATTATAAACTGATTTATGAGTCCAAATAAAGCTTCTTACATCGTGATTCATTCTAGTTTGATTAGAATCAAGAAGAAATTACAAAATCTCCAAACAGGATAAACTGGAATCACTTTGGTTAAAAGTGGGATAACATCTTCATCATAATCCTATGATATTGATTCAACTTCAGGGTGATTATCCACTGATTTAGGAGTCCAAATAAAGCTTCTTACATCGTGATTCATTGTGGTTTAACAAGAATCAAGAAGAAATTGAAAAATTTCCAAACAGGGTAAACTGGAATCAGTTCGGTTAAAAGTGGGATAACTTCTTCATCATAACTCCTATGATATTGATTCAGCTTCTGGGTGATTATCCACTGATTTAGGAGTGCAAATAAAGCTTCTTACATCGTGATTCATTCTGGTTTGATTAGAATCAAGAAGAAATTACAAAATCTACAAAAAGGGTAAACTGTAATCACTTCGGTAAAAGTGGGATAACTTCTTCATCATAACTCCTATGATATTGATCCAACTTCAGGGTGATTATCCACTTATTTATGAGTCCAAACCAAGCTTCTTACATCGTTATTCATTCTGGGTTTGATTAGGAATCAAGATGAAAATGGAAAATCTTCCAAACATGATAAACTGGAATCACTTTGGTTAAAGGTGGGATAACTTCTTCATCATAACTCCAATTGATATTGATTCAACGTCAGAGTTATAATAAACTGATTTATTCAGGCCTAATAAAGCTTCTAACATCGTGATTGATTCTAGTTTGATTAGGAATCAAGAAGAAATTGCAAAATCTCCAAACAGGATAAATTGGAATCACTTTAGTTAAAAGTGGGATAAACTTCTTCATCATAACTCCTATGACATTGATTCAACTTCAGGGTGATTATCCACTGATTTACGAGTCCAAATCAAGCTTCTTTACATCGTGATTCATTCTGGTTTGATTAGAATCAAGACAAAATGCAAAATCTTCAAACAGGGTAAACTGAAATCACTTCGGTTAAAGTTGGGATAACTTCTTCATCATAACTCCTATGATATTGATTCAACTTCAGGGTGATTATAAACTGATTGATGAGTCCAAATAAAACTTCTTACATCGTGATTCATTCTGGTTTGATTAGAATCAAGAAGAAATTAACAAATCTCTAAACAAGGTAAACTGGAATCACTTTGGTTAAAAGTGGGATAACATCTTCATCATAAATCCTATGATATTGATTCAACTTCAGGGTGATTATCCACTGATTTATAACTCCAAATCAAGCTTCTTACATCGTGATTCATTCTGGTTTAACAAGAATAAAGAAGAAATTGCAAAATTTCCAAAAAGGGTAAACTGGAATCACTTTGGTGAAAAGTGGGATAACTTCTTCATCATAAGTCCTATGATATTTATTCAACTTCAGGGTGATTATCCACTGATTTATGAGTCCAAATCAAGCTTCTTACATCGTGATTCATTCTGGTTTGATTAGAATCAAGAAGAAATTACAAAATCTCCAAACAGGGTCAACTGGAATTACTTCGGTTAAAGGTGGGATAACTTCTTCATCATAACTCCTAAGATATTGATTCAACGTCAGAGTTATTATAAACTGATTTATGAGGCCTAATAAAGCTTCTTACATCGTGATTCATTCTGGTTTGATTAGAATCAAGATGAAAATGCAAAATCTCCAAACAGGGTAAACTGGAATCACTTCGATTAAAAGTGGAATAACTTCTTCATCATAACTCCTATGATATTGATTCAACTTCAGGGTGATTATCCACTGATTTATGAGTCCAAATCAAGCTTCTTACATCGTGATTCATTCTGCTTTGATTAGAATCAAGAAGAAAATGCAAAATCTCCAAACAGGATAAACTGGAATCACTTCGGTTAAAAGTGGGATAACTTCTTCATCATAACTCCTATGATATTGATTCAACTTCACGGTTATTATAAACTATTTTATGACGCCAAATAAAGCTTCTTACATCGTGATTCATTCTGGTTTGATTAGAATCAAGAAGAAATTGCAAAATCTCCAAACAGGGTCAATTGGAATCACTTCAGTTAAAAGTGGGATAACTTCTTCATCATAACTTCTATGATATTGATTCAACTTCAGGGTGATTATAAACTGATTTATGAGTCCAAATAAAGCTTCTTACATCGTGATTCATTCTGGTTTGATTAGAATCAAGAAGAAATTACAAAATCTCCAAACAGGATAAACTGGAATCACTTTGGTTAAAAGTGGGATAACATCTTCATCATAAATCCTATGATATTGATTCAACTTCAGGGTGATTATCCACTGATTTAGGAGTCCAAATAAAGCTTCTTACATCGTGATTCATTGTGGTTTAACAAGAATCAAGAAGAAATTGAAAAATTTCCAAACAGGGTAAACTGGAATCAGTTCGGTTAAAAGTGGGATAACTTCTTCATCATAACTCCTATGATATTGATTCACCTTCTGGGTGATTATCCACTGATTTAGGAGTGCAAATAAAGCTTCTTACATCGTGATTCATTCTGGTTTGATTAGAATCAAGAAGAAATTACAAAATCTCCAAACAGGGTAAACTGTAATCACTTCGGTAAAAGTGGGATAACTTCTTCATCATAACTCCTATGATATTGATCCAACTTCAGGGTGATTATCCACTTATTTATGAGTCCAAACCAAGCTTCTTACATCGTTATTCATTCTGGTTTGATTAGAATCAAGATGAAAATGGAAAATCTTCAAACAGGATAAACTGATATCACTTTGGTTAAAGGTGGGATAACTTCTTCATCATAACTCCAATTGATATTGATTCAACGTCAGGGTTATTATAAACTGATTTATCAGGCCTAATAAAGCTTCTAACATCGTGATTGATTCTAGTTTGATTAGAATCAAGAAGAAATTGCAAAATCTCCAAACAGGATAAATTGGAATCACTTTAGTTAAAAGTGGGATAACTTCTTCATCATAACTCCTATGATATTGATTCAACTTCAGGGTGATTATCCACTGATTTACGAGTCCAAATCAAGCTTCTTACATCGTGATTCATTCTGGTTTGATTAGAATCAAGAACAAAATGCAAAATCTTCAAACAGGGTAAACTGAAATCACTTCGGTTAAAGTTGGGATAACTTCTTCATCATAACTCCTATGATATTGATTCAACTTCAGGGTGATTATAAACTGATTGATGAGTCCAAATAAAAATTCTTACATCGTGATTCATTCTGGTTTGATTAGAATCAAGAAGAAATTAACAAATCTCTAAACAAGGTAAACTGGAATCACTTTGGTTAAAAGTGGGATAACATCTTCATCATAAATCCTATGATAATGATTCAACTTCAGGGTGATTATCCACTGATTTATAACTCCAAATCAAGCTTCTTACATCGTGATTCATTCTGGTTTAACAAGAATAAAGAAGAAATTGCAAAATTCCCAAAAAGGGTAAACTGGAATCACTTTGGTGAAAAGTGGGATAACTTCTTCATCATAAGTCCTATGATATTTATTCAACTTCAGGGTGATTATCCACTGATTTATGAGTCCAAATCAAGCTTCTTACATCGTGATTCATTCTGGTTTGATTAGAATCAAGAAGAAATTACAAAATCTCCAAACAGGGTCAACTGGAATTACTTCGGTTAAAGGTGGGATAACTTCTTCATCATAACTCCTATGATATTGATTCAACGTCAAGGTTATTATAAACTGATTTATGAGGCCTAATAAAGCTTCTTACATCGTGATTCATTCTGGTTTGATTAGAATCAAGATGAAAATGCAAAATCTCCAAAAAGGGTAAACTGGAATCACTTCGATTAAAAGTGGAATAACTTCTTCATCATAACTCCTATGATATTGATTCAACTTCAGGGTGATTATCCACTGATTTATGAGTCCAAATCAAGCTTCTTACATCGTGATTCATTCTGCTTTGATTAGAATCAAGAAGAAAATGCAAAATCTCCAAACAGGATAAACTGGAATCACTTCGGTTAAAAGTGGGATAACTTCTTCATCATAACTCCTATGATATTGATTCAACTTCACGGTTATTATAAACTATTTTATGACGCCAAATAAAGCTTCTTACATCGTGATTCATTCTGGTTTGATTAGAATCAAGAAGAAATTGCAAAATCTCCAAACATGGTCAATTGGAATCACTTCAGTTAAAAGTGGGATAACTTCTTCATCATAACTTCTATGATATTGATTCAACTTCAGGGTGATTATCCACTGATTTATGAGTCCAAATCAAGCTTCTTACATCGTGATTCATTCTGGTTTGATTAGAATCAAGAAGAAATTGCAAAATCTCTAAACAGGGTAAACAATAATCACTTCGGTTGAAAGTGGGATAACTTCTTCATCATAACTCCTATGATATTGATTCAACTTTAGGGTGATTATCCACTGATTTATGAGTCCAAATCAAGTTTCTTACATCGTGATTCATTCTGTTTTGATTAGAATCAAGAAGAAAATGCAAAATCTCCAAACAGGGTAAACAGTAATCACTTCGGTTGAAAGTGGGATAACTTCTTCATCATAACTCCTATGATATTGATTCAACTTTAGGGTGATTATCCACTGATTTATGAGTCCAAATCAAGCTTCTTACATCGTGATTCATTCTGCTTTGATTAGAATCAAGAAGAAAATGCAAAATCTCCAAACAGGATAAACTGGAATCACTTCGGTTAAAAGTGGGATAACTTCTTCATCATAACTCCTATGATATTGATTCAACTTCACGGTTATTATAAACTATTTTATGACGCCAAATAAAGCTTCTTACATCGTGATTCATTCTGGTTTGATTAGAATCAAGAAGAAATTGCAAAATCTCCAAACAGGGTCAATTGGAATCACTTCAGTTAAAAGTGGGTCTTCATCATAACTTCTATGATATTGATTCAACTTCAGGGTGATTATAAACTGATTTATGAGTCCAAATAAAGCTTCTTACATCGTGATTCATTCTGGTTTGATTAGAATCAAGAAGAAATTACAAAATCTCCAAACAGGATAAACTGGAATCACTTTGGTTAAAAGTGGGATAACATCTTCATCATAAATCCTATGATATTGATTCAACTTCAGGGTGATTATCCACTGATTTAGGAGTCCAAATAAAGCTTCTTACATCGTGATTCATTGTGGTTTAACAAGAATCAAGAAGAAATTGAAAAATTTCCAAACAGGGTAAACTGGAATCAGTTCGGTTAAAAGTGGGATAACTTCTTCATCATAACTCCTATGATATTGATTCACCTTCTGGGTGATTATCCACTGATTTAGGAGTCCAAATAAAGCTTCTTACATCGTGATTCATTCTGGTTTGATTAGAATCAAGAAGAAATTACAAAATCTCCAAACAGGGTAAACTGTAATCACTTCGGTAAAAGTGGGATAACTTCTTCATCATAACTCCTATGATATTGATCCAACTTCAGGGTGATTATCCACTTATTTATGAGTCCAAACCAAGCTTCTTACATCGTTATTCATTCTGGTTTGATTAGAATCAAGATGAAAATGGAAAATCTTCAAACAGGATAAACTGGAATCACTTTGGTTAAAGGTGGGATAACTTCTTCATCATAACTCCAATTGATATTGATTCAACGTCAGGGTTATTATAAACTGATTTATCAGGCCTAATAAAGCTTCTAACATCGTGATTGATTCTAGTTTGATTAGAATCAAGAAGAAATTGCAAAATCTCCAAACAGGATAAATTGGAATCACTTTAGTTAAAAGTGGGATAACTTCTTCATCATAACTCCTATGATATTGATTCAACTTCAGGGTGATTATCCACTGATTTACGAGTCCAAATCAAGCTTCTTACATCGTGATTCATTCTGGTTTGATTAGAATCAAGAACAAAATGCAAAATCTTCAAACAGGGTAAACTGAAATCACTTCGGTTAAAGTTGGGATAACTTCTTCATCATAACTCCTATGATATTGATTCAACTTCAGGGTGATTATAAACTGATTGATGAGTCCAAATAAAAATTCTTACATCGTGATTCATTCTGGTTTGATTAGAATCAAGAAGAAATTAACAAATCTCTAAACAAGGTAAACTGGAATCACTTTGGTTAAAAGTGGGATAACATCTTCATCATAAATCCTATGATAATGATTCAACTTCAGGGTGATTATCCACTGATTTATAACTCCAAATCAAGCTTCTTACATCGTGATTCATTCTGGTTTAACAAGAATAAAGAAGAAATTGCAAAATTCCCAAAAAGGGTAAACTGGAATCACTTTGGTGAAAAGTGGGATAACTTCTTCATCATAAGTCCTATGATATTTATTCAACTTCAGGGTGATTATCCACTGATTTATGAGTCCAAATCAAGCTTCTTACATCGTGATTCATTCTGGTTTGATTAGAATCAAGAAGAAATTACAAAATCTCCAAACAGGGTCAACTGGAATTACTTCGGTTAAAGGTGGGATAACTTCTTCATCATAACTCCTATGATATTGATTCAACGTCAGGGTTATTATAAACTGATTTATGAGGCCTAATAAAGCTTCTTACATCGTGATTCATTCTGGTTTGATTAGAATCAAGATGAAAATGCAAAATCTCCAAAAAGGGTAAACTGGAATCACTTCGATTAAAAGTGGAATAACTTCTTCATCATAACTCCTATGATATTGATTCAACTTCAGGGTGATTATCCACTGATTTATGAGTCCAAATCAAGCTTCTTACATCGTGATTCATTCTGCTTTGATTAGAATCAAGAAGAAAATGCAAAATCTCCAAACAGGATAAACTGGAATCACTTCGGTTAAAAGTGGGATAACTTCTTCATCATAACTCCTATGATATTGATTCAACTTCACGGTTATTATAAACTATTTTATGACGCCAAATAAAGCTTCTTACATCGTGATTCATTCTGGTTTGATTAGAATCAAGAAGAAATTGCAAAATCTCCAAACATGGTCAATTGGAATCACTTCAGTTAAAAGTGGGATAACTTCTTCATCATAACTTCTATGATATTGATTCAACTTCAGGGTGATTATCCACTGATTTATGAGTCCAAATCAAGCTTCTTACATCGTGATTCATTCTGGTTTGATTAGAATCAAGAAGAAATTGCAAAATCTCTAAACAGGGTAAACAATAATCACTTCGGTTGAAAGTGGGATAACTTCTTCATCATAACTCCTATGATATTGATTCAACTTTAGGGTGATTATCCACTGATTTATGAGTCCAAATCAAGTTTCTTACATCGTGATTCATTCTGTTTTGATTAGAATCAAGAAGAAAATGCAAAATCTCCAAACAGGGTAAACAGTAATCACTTCGGTTGAAAGTGGGATAACTTCTTCATCATAACTCCTATGATATTGATTCAACTTTAGGGTGATTATTCACTGATTTATGAGTCCAAATCAAGCTTCTTACATCGTGATTCATTCTGTTTTGATTAGAATCAAGAAGAAAATGCAAAATCTCCAAACATGATAAATTGGAATCACTTCGGTTAAAAGTGGGATAACTTCTTCATCATAACTCCTATGATATTGATTCAACTTCACGGTTATTATAAACTATTTTATGACGCCAAATAAAGCTTCTTACATCGTGATTCATTCTGGTTTGATTAGAATCAAGAAGAAATTGCAAAATCTCCAAACAGGGTCATCTGGAATCACTTCGGTTAAAGGTGGGATAACTTCTTCATCATAACTCCTATGATATTGATTCAACGTCAGGGTTATTATAAACTTATTTATGAGGCCTAATAAAGCTTCTTACATCATGATTCATTCTGGTTTGATTAGAATCAAGATGAAAATGCAAAATCTCCAAACAGGGTAAACTGGAATCACTTCGATTAAAAGTGGAATAACTTCTTCATCATAGCTCCTACGATATTGATTCAACTTCAGGGTGATTATCCACTGATTTATGAGTCCAAACCAAGCTTCTTACATCGTGATTCATTTTGGTTTAACTAGAATCAAGAAGAAATTGCAAAATTTCCAAACAGGGTAAACTGGAATCACTTCGGTTAAAAGTGTGATAACTTCTTCATCATAACTTCTATGATATTTATTCAACTTCAGGGTGATTATCCACTGATTTATGAGTCCAAATCAAGATTCTTACATTATGATTCATTGTGGTTTAACAAGAATCAAGAAGAAATTGCAAAATCTCTAAACAGGGTAAATTGAAATCACTTCGGTTAAAAGTGGGATAACTTCTTCATCATAACTCCTATCATATTGATTCAACTTCAGGGTGATTATCCACTGATTTATGAGTCAAAATCAAGCTTCTTACATCGTGATTCATTCTGGTTTAACTAGAATCGAGAAGAAATTGCAGAATCTCCAAACAAGGTAAACTAGAATCACTTCGGTTAAAAGTGGGATAACTTCTTCATCATAACTCTTATGATATTGATTCAACTTCAGGGTGGTTATCCACTGATTTATGAGTCCAAATCAAGCATCTTACATCGTGTTTCATTCTGGTTTGATTAGAATCAAGAAGAAAATGCAAAATCTCCAAACAGGGTAAACTGAAATCACTTCGGTTAAAGGTGGGATAACTTCTTCATCATAACTCCTATGATATTGATCCAACTTCAGGGTGATTATCCACTTATTTATGAGTCCAAACCAAGCTTCTTACATCGTTATTCATTCTGGTTTGATTAGAATCAAGATGAAAATGGAAAATCTTCAAACAGGATAAACTGGAATCACTTTGGTTAAAGGTGGGATAACTTCTTCATCATAACTCCAATTGATATTGATTCAACGTCAGGGTTATTATAAACTGATTTATCAGGCCTAATAAAGCTTCTAACATCGTGATTGATTCTAGTTTGATTAGAATCAAGAAGAAATTGCAAAATCTCCAAACAGGATAAATTGGAATCACTTTAGTTAAAAGTGGGATAACTTCTTCATCATAACTCCTATGATATTGATTCAACTTCAGGGTGATTATCCACTGATTTACGAGTCCAAATCAAGCTTCTTACATCGTGATTCATTCTGGTTTGATTAGAATCAAGAACAAAATGCAAAATCTTCAAACAGGGTAAACTGAAATCACTTCGGTTAAAGTTGGGATAACTTCTTCATCATAACTCCTATGATATTGATTCAACTTCAGGGTGATTATAAACTGATTGATGAGTCCAAATAAAAATTCTTACATCGTGATTCATTCTGGTTTGATTAGAATCAAGAAGAAATTAACAAATCTCTAAACAAGGTAAACTGGAATCACTTTGGTTAAAAGTGGGATAACATCTTCATCATAAATCCTATGATAATGATTCAACTTCAGGGTGATTATCCACTGATTTATAACTCCAAATCAAGCTTCTTACATCGTGATTCATTCTGGTTTAACAAGAATAAAGAAGAAATTGCAAAATTCCCAAAAAGGGTAAACTGGAATCACTTTGGTGAAAAGTGGGATAACTTCTTCATCATAAGTCCTATGATATTTATTCAACTTCAGGGTGATTATCCACTGATTTATGAGTCCAAATCAAGCTTCTTACATCGTGATTCATTCTGGTTTGATTAGAATCAAGAAGAAATTACAAAATCTCCAAACAGGGTCAACTGGAATTACTTCGGTTAAAGGTGGGATAACTTCTTCATCATAACTCCTATGATATTGATTCAACGTCAGGGTTATTATAAACTGATTTATGAGGCCTAATAAAGCTTCTTACATCGTGATTCATTCTGGTTTGATTAGAATCAAGATGAAAATGCAAAATCTCCAAAAAGGGTAAACTGGAATCACTTCGATTAAAAGTGGAATAACTTCTTCATCATAACTCCTATGATATTGATTCAACTTCAGGGTGATTATCCACTGATTTATGAGTCCAAATCAAGCTTCTTACATCGTGATTCATTCTGCTTTGATTAGAATCAAGAAGAAAATGCAAAATCTCCAAACAGGATAAACTGGAATCACTTCGGTTAAAAGTGGGATAACTTCTTCATCATAACTCCTATGATATTGATTCAACTTCACGGTTATTATAAACTATTTTATGACGCCAAATAAAGCTTCTTACATCGTGATTCATTCTGGTTTGATTAGAATCAAGAAGAAATTGCAAAATCTCCAAACATGGTCAATTGGAATCACTTCAGTTAAAAGTGGGATAACTTCTTCATCATAACTTCTATGATATTGATTCAACTTCAGGGTGATTATCCACTGATTTATGAGTCCAAATCAAGCTTCTTACATCGTGATTCATTCTGGTTTGATTAGAATCAAGAAGAAATTGCAAAATCTCTAAACAGGGTAAACAATAATCACTTCGGTTGAAAGTGGGATAACTTCTTCATCATAACTCCTATGATATTGATTCAACTTTAGGGTGATTATCCACTGATTTATGAGTCCAAATCAAGTTTCTTACATCGTGATTCATTCTGTTTTGATTAGAATCAAGAAGAAAATGCAAAATCTCCAAACAGGGTAAACAGTAATCACTTCGGTTGAAAGTGGGATAACTTCTTCATCATAACTCCTATGATATTGATTCAACTTTAGGGTGATTATCCACTGATTTATGAGTCCAAATCAAGCTTCTTACATCGTGATTCATTCTGGTTTGATTAGAATCAAGAAGAAAATGCAAAATCTCCAAACATGATAAATTGGAATCACTTCGGTTAAAAGTGGGATAACTTCTTCATCATAACTCCTATGATATTGATTCAACTTCAGGGTTATTATAAACTATTTATGAGTCCAAATAAAGCTTCTTACATCGTGATTCATTCTGGTTTGATTAGAATCAAGAAGAAATTGCAAAATCTCCAAACAGGGTAAACTGGAATCACTTCGGTTAAAGGTGGGATAACTTCTTCATCATAACTCCTATGATATTGATTCAACTTCAGGGTGATTATAAACTGATTTATGAGTCCAATAAAGCTTCTTACATCGTGATTCATTCTGGTTTGATTAGAATCAAGAAGAAATGCAAAATCTCCAAACAGGGTAAACTGGAATCACTTCGGTTAAAAGTGGAATAACTTCTTCATCATAACTCCTATGATATTGATTCAACTTCAGGGTGATTATCCACTGATTTATGAGTCCAAATCAAGCTTCTTACATCGTGATTCATTTTGGTTTAACTAGAATCAAGAAGAAATTGCAAAATTTCCAAACAGGGTAAACTGGAATCACTTCGGTTAAAAGTGGGATAACTTCTTCATCATAACTCCTATGATATTGATTCAACTTCAGGGTGATTATCCACTGATTTATGAGTCCAAATCAAGATTCTTACATCGTGATTCATTCTGGTTTAACAAGAATCAAGAAGAAATTGCAAAATCTCCAAACAGGGTAAATTGAAATCACTTCGGTTAAAAGTGGGATAACTTCTTCATCATAACTCCTATGATATTGATTCAACTTCAGGGTGATTATCCACTGATTTATGAGTCCAAATCAAGCTTCTTACATCGTGATTCATTCTGGTTTAACTAGAATCGAGAAGAAATTGCAGAATCTCCAAACAAGGTAAACTAGAATCACTTCGGTTAAAAGTGGGATAACTTCTTCATCATAACTCTTATGATATTGATTCAACTTCAGGGTGATTATCCACTGATTTATGAGTCCAAATCAAGCATCTTACATCGTGTTTCATTCTGGTTTGATTAGAATCAAGAAGAAAATGCAAAATCTCCAAACAGGGTAAACTGAAATCACTTCGGTTAAAGGTGGGATAACTTCTTCATCATAACTCCTATGATATTGATTCAACTTCAGGGTGATTATAAACTGATTTATGAGTCCAAATAAAGCTTCTTACATCGTGATTAATTCTGGTTTGATTAGAATCAAGAAGAAATTACAAAATCTCCAAACAGGGTAAACTGGAATCACTTTGGTTAAAAGTGGGATAACATCTTCATCATAAATCCTATGATATTGATTCAACTTCAGGGTGATTATCCACTGATTTATGAGTCCAAATCAGGGCTTTTTACATCGTGATTCATTCTGGTTTAACTAGAATTAAGAAGAAATTGAAAAATCTCCAAACAAGGTAAATTGGAATCACTTCGGTTAAAAGTGGGATAACTTCTTCATCATAACTCCTATGATATTGATTCAACTTCAGGGTGATTATCCACAGATTTATGAGTCCAAATCAGGGCTTTTTACATCGTGATTCATTCTGGTTTAACTAGAATCAAGAAGAAATTGAAAAATCTCCAAACAGGGTAAATTGGAATCACTTCGGTTAAAAGTGGGATAACTTCTTCATCATAACTCCTATGATATTGATTCAACTTCAGGGTGATTATCCATTGATTTATGAGTCCAAATCAAGCTTCTTACATCGTGATTCATTCTGGTTTAACTAGAAGCAAGACGAAATTGCAAAATCTCCAAACAAGATAAACTGGAATCACTTCGGTTCAAAGTGGGATAACTTCTTCATCATAACTCCTATGATATTGATTCAACTTCAGGGTGATTATCCACTGATTTATGAGTCCAAATCAAGCTTCTTACATCGTGATTCATTCTGGTTTGATTAGAATCAAGAAGAAATTGCAAAATCTCCAAACATGGTAAACTGTAATCACTTCGGTTGAAAGTGGGATAATTTTTTCATCATAACTCCTATGATATTGATTCAAATTTAGGGTGATTATCCACTGATTTATGAGTCCAAATCAAGCTTCTTACATCGTGATTCATTCTGTTTTGATTAGAATCAAGAAGAAAATGCAAAATCTCCAAACAGTGTAAACTGGAATCACTTCGGTTAAAGGTGGGATAACTTCTTCATCATAACTCCTATGATATTGATTCAACTTCAGGGTGATTATAAACTAATTTATGAGTCCAAATAAAGCTTCTTACATCGTGATTCATTCTGGTTTGATTAGAATCAAGAAGAAATTGCAAAATCTCCAAACAGGATAAATTGGAATCACTTTGGTTAAAAGTGGGATAACTTCTTCATCATAACTCCTATGATATTGATTCAACTTCAGGGTGATTATCCACTGATTTATGAGTCCAAATCAAGCTTCTTACATCGTGATTCATTCTGGTTTGATTAGAATCAAGAAGAAAATGCAAAATCTCCAAACAGGGTAAATGAAATCACTTCGGTTAAAGTGGGATAACTTCTTCATCATAACTCCTATGATATTGATTCAACTTCAGGGTGATTATCAACTGATTTATGAGTCCAAATAAAGCTTCTTACATCGTGATTCATTCTGGTTTGATTAGAATCAAGAAGAAATTGCAAAATCTCCAAACAGGGTAAACTGGAATCACTTTGGTTAAAAGTGGGATAACTTCTTCATCATAACTCCTATGATATTGATTCAACTTCAGGGTGATTATCCACTGATTTATGAGTCCAAATCAAGCTTCTTACATCGTGATTCATTCTGGTTTAACTAGAATCAAGAAGAAATTGCAAAATTTCCAAACAGGGTAAACTGGAATCACTTCTGTGAAAAGTGGGATAACTTCTTCATCATAAGTCCTATGATATTTATTCAACTTCAGGGTGATTATCCACTGATTTATGAGTCCAAATCAAGCTTCTTACATCGTGATTCATTCTGGTTTGATTAGAATCAAGAAGAAATTGCAAAATCTCCAAACAGGGTAAACTGGAATCACTTCGGTTAAAGGTGGGATAACTTCTTCATCATAACTCCTATGATATTGATTCAACGTCAGGGTTATTATAAACTGATTTATGAGGCCTAATAAAGCTTCTTACATCGTGATTCATTCTGGTTTGATTAGAATCAAGAAGAAATTGCAAAATCTCCAAACAGGGTAAACTGGAATCACTTCGATTAAAAGTGGAATAACTTCTTCATCATAACTCCTATGATATTGATTCAACTTCAGGGTGATTATCCACTGATTTATGAGTCCAAATCAAGCTTCTTACATCGTGATTCATTTTGGTTTAACTAGAATCAAGAAGAAATTGCAAAATCTCCAAACAGGGTAAACTGGAATCACTTCGGTTAAAAGTGGGATAACTTCTTCATCATAACTCCTATGATATTGATTCAACTTCAGGGTGATTATCCACTGATTTATGAGTCCAAATCAAGCTTCTTACATCGTGATTCATTCTGGTTTAACTAGAATCAAGAAGAAATTGCAAAATCTCCAAACAGGGTAAACTGAAATCACTTCGGTTAAAAGTGGGATAACTTCTTCATCATAACTCCTATGATATTGATTCAACTTCAGGGTGATTATCCACTGATTTATGAGTCCAAATCAAGCTTCTTACATCGTGATTCATTCTGGTTTAACTAGAATCAAGAAGAAATTGCAAAATCTCCAAACAGGGTAAACTAGAATCACTTCGGTTAAAAGTGGGATAACTTCTTCATCATAACTCCTATGATATTGATTCAACTTCAGGGTGATTATCCACTGATTTATGAGTCCAAATCAAGCTTCTTACATCGTGATTCATTCTGGTTTGATTAGAATCAAGAAGAAATTGCAAAATCTCCAAACAGGGTAAACTGGAATCACTTCGGTTAAAAGTGGGATAACTTCTTCATCATAACTCCTATGATATTGATTCAACTTCAGGGTGATTATCCACTGATTTATGAGTCCAAATCAAGCTTCTTACATCGTGATTCATTCTGGTTTGATTAGAATCAAGAAGAAATTGCAAAATCTCCAAACAGGGTAAACTGGAATCACTTCGGTTAAAAGTGGGATAACTTCTTCATCATAACTCCTATGATATTGATTCAACTTCAGGGTGATTATCCACTGATTTATGAGTCCAAATCAAGCTTCTTACATCGTGATTCATTCTGGTTTAACTAGAATCAAGAAGAAATTGCAAAATCTCCAAACAGGGTAAACTGGAATCACTTCGGTTAAAAGTGGGATAACTTCTTCATCATAACTCCTATGATATTGATTCAACTTCAGGGTGATTATCCACTGATTTATGAGTCCAAATCAAGCTTCTTACATCGTGATTCATTCTGGTTTAATTAGAATCAAGAAGAAATTGCAAAATCTCCAAACAGGGTAAACTGGAATCACTTCGGTTAAAAGTGGGATAACTTCTTCATCATAACTCCTATGATATTGATTCAACTTCAGGGTGATTATCCACTGATTTATGAGTCCAAATCAAGCTTCTTACATCGTGATTCATTCTGGTTTAACTAGAATCAAGAAGAAATTGCAAAATCTCCAAACAGGGTAAACTGGAATCACTTCGGTTAAAAGTGGGATAACTTCTTCATCATAACTCCTATGATATTGATTCAACTTCAGGGTGATTATCCACTGATTTATGAGTCCAAATCAAGCTTCTTACATCGTGATTCATTCTGGTTTAACTAGAATCAAGAAGAAATTGCAAAATCTCCAAACAGGGTAAACTGGAATCACTTCGGTTAAAAGTGGGATAACTTCTTCATCATAACTCTTATGATATTGATTCAACTTCAGGGTGATTATCCACTGATTTTGAGTCCAAATCAAGCATCTTACATCGTGTTTCATTCTGGTTTGATTAGAATCAAGAAGAAAATGCAAAATCTCCAAACAGGGTAAACTGAAATCACTTCGGTTAAAGGTGGGATAACTTCTTCATCATAACTCCTATGATATTGATTCAACTTCAGGGTGATTATAAACTGATTTATGAGTCCAAATAAAGCTTCTTACATCGTGATTCATTCTGGTTTGATTAGAATCAAGAAGAAATTACAAAATCTCCAAACAGGGTAAACTGGAATCACTTTGGTTAAAAGTGGGATAACTATCTTCATCATAAATCCTATGATATTGATTCAACTTCAGGGTGATTATCCACTGATTTATGAGTCCAAATCAAGCTTCTTACATCGTGATTCATTTTGGTTTAACTAGAATCAAGAAGAAATTGCAAAATTTCCAAAAAGGGTAAACTGGAATCACTTCGGTTAAAAGTGGGATAACTTCTTCATCATAACTCCTATGATATTGATTCAACTTCAGGGTGATTATCCACTGATTTATGAGTCCAAATCAAGCTTCTTACATCGTGATTCATTCTGCTTTGATTAGAATCAAGAAGAAAATGCAAAATCTCCAAACAGGGTAAACTGGAATCACTTCGGTTAAAAGTGGGATAACTTCTTCATCATAACTCCTATGATATTGATTCAACTTCAGGGTTATTATAAACTATTTTATGAGGCCAAATAAAGCTTCTTACATCGTGATTCATTCTGGTTTGATTAGAATCAAGAAGAAATTGCAAAATCTCCAAACAAGATAAATTGGAATCACTTTGGTTAAAAGTGGGATAACTTCTTCATCATAACTCCTATGATATTGATTCAACTTCAGGGTGATTATCCACAGATTTATGAGTCCAAATCAGGGCTTTTTACATCGTGATTCATTCTGGTTTAACTAGAATCAAGAAGAAATTGAAAAATCTCCAAACAGGGTAAATTGGAATCACTTCGGTTAAAAGTGGGATAACTTCTTCATCATAACTCCTATGATATTGATTCAACTTCAGGGTGATTATAAACTAATTTATGAGTCCAAATCAAGCTTCTTACATCGTGATTCATTCTGGTTAGATTAGAATCAAGAAGAAATTGCAAAATTTCAAAACAGGGTAAACTGGAATCACTTCGGTTAAAAGTGGGATAACTTCTTCATCATAACTTCTTACATCGTGATTCATTCTGGTTTGATTAGAATCAAGAAGAAATTGCAAAATCTCTAAACAGGGTAAACAATAATCACTTCGGTTGAAAGTGGGATAACTTCTTCATCATAACTCCTATGATATTGATTCAACTTCAGGGTGATTATCCACTGATTTATGAGTCCAAATCAAGCTTCTTACATCGTGATTCATTCTGGTTTGATTAGAATCAAGAAGAAATTGCAAAATCTCCAAACAGGGTAAACTGTAATCACTTCGGTTAAAGTGGGATAACTTCTTCATCATAACTCCTATGATATTGATTCAACTTCAGGGTGATTATCCACTGATTTATGAGTCCAAATCAAGCTTCTTACATCGTGATTCATTCTGGTTTGATTAGAATCAAGAAGAAAATGCAAAATCTCCAAACAGGTAAACTGGAATCACTTCGGTTAAAGGTGGGATAACTTCTTCATCATAACTCCTATGATATTGATTCAACTTCAGGGTGATTATAAACTGATTTATGAGTCCAAATAAAGCTTCTTACATCGTGATTCATTCTGGTTTAGATTAGAATCAAGAAGAAATTGCAAAATTTCCAAACAGGGTAAACTGGAATCACTTCGGTTAAAAGTGGGATAACTTCTTCATCATAACTCCTATGATATTGATTCAACTTCAGGGTGATTATCCACTGATTTATGAGTCCAAATCAAGCTTCCTACATCGTGATTCATTCTGGTTTAACTAGAATCAATAAGAAATTGCAACATCTCCGAACATGGTAAACTGGAATCACTTCGGTTAAAAGTGGGATAACTTCTTCATCATAACTCCTATGATATTGATTCAACTTCAGGGTGATTATCCACTGATTTATGAGGCCAAATAAAGCTTCTTACATCGTGATTCATTCTGGTTTGATTATAATCACGAAGAAATTGCAAAATTTCCAAACCAGGTAAACTGTAATAACTTCGGTAAAAGTGGGATAACTTCTTCATCATAACTCCTATGATATTGATTCAACTTCAGTGTGATTATCCACAGATTTATGAGTCCAAATCAAGCTTCTTACATCGTGATTCATTTTTGTTTGAGAAGAATCAAGAAGAAAATGCATAATCTCCAAACATGGTAAACTGGAATCACTTCGGTTAAAGGTGGGATAACTTCTTCATCATAACTCTATGATATTGATTCAACTTCAGGGTTATTATAAACTGATTTATGAGGCCAAATAAAGCTTCTTACATCGTGATTCATTCTGGTTTGATTAGAATCAAGAAGAAATTGCAAAATCTCCAAACAGGGTAAATTGGAATCACTTCGGTTAAAAGTGGGATAACTTCTTCATCATAACTCCTATGATATTGATTCAACTTCAGGGTGATTATCCACTGATTTATGAGTCCAAATCAAGCTTCTTACATCGTGATTCATTCTGGTTTAACTAGAATCAAGAAGAAATTGCAAAATCTCCAAACAGGGTAAACTGGAATCACTTCGGTTAAAAGTGGGATAACTTCTTCATCATAACTCCTATGATATTGATTCAACTTCAGGGTGATTATCCACTGATTTATGAGTCCAAATCAAGCTTCTTACATCGTGATTCATTCTGGTTTGATTAGAATCAAGAAGAAATTGCAAAATCTCCAAACAGGGTAAACTGGAATCACTTCGGTTAAAAGTGGGATAACTTCTTCATCATAACTCCTATGATATTGATTCAACTTCAGGGTGATTATCCACTGATTTATGAGTCCAAATAAGCTTCTTACATCGTGATTAATTCTGGTTTGATTAGAATCAAGAAGAAAATGCAAAATCTCCAAACAGGGTAAACTGGAATCACTTCGGTTAAAGGTGGGATAACTTCTTCATCATAACTCCTATGATATTGATTCAACTTCAGGGTTATTATAAACTGATTTATGAGGCCAAATAAAGCTTCTTAAATCGTGATTCATTCTGGTTTGATTAGAATCAAGAAGAAATTGCAAAATCTCCAAACAGGGTAAATTGGAATCACTTCGGTTAAAAGTGAGGTAACTTCTTCATCATAACTCCTATGATATTGATTCAACTTCAGGGTGATTATCCACTGATTTATGAGTCCAAATCAAGCTTCTTACATCGTGATTCATTCTGGTTTGATTAGAATCAAGAAGAAAATGCAAAATCTCCAAACAGGGTAAACTGGAATCACTTCGGTTAAAAGTGGGATAACTTCTTCATCATAACTCCTATGATATTGATTCAACTTCAGGGTGATTATCCACTGATTTATGAGTCCAAATCAAGCTTCTTACATCGTGATTCATTCTGGTTTAACTAGAATCAAGAAGAAATTGCAAAATCTTCAAACAGGGTAAACTGGAATCACTTCGGTTAAAAGTGGGATAACTTCTTCATCATAACTCCTATGATATTGATTCAACTTCAGGGTGATTATCCACTGATTTATGAGTCCAAATCAAGCTTCTTACATCGTGATTCATTCTGGTTTGACTAGAATCAAGAAGAAATTGCAAAATCTCCAAACAGGGTAAACTGGAATCACTTCGGTTAAAAGTGGGATAACTTCTTCATCATAACTCCTATGATATTGATTCAACTTCAGGGTGATTATCCACTGATTTATGAGTCCAAATCAAGCTTCTTACATCGTGATTCATTCTGGTTTAACTAGAATCAAGAAGAAAATGCAAAATCTCCAAACAGGGTAAACTGGAATCACTTCGGTTAAAAGTGGGATAACTTCTTCATCATAACTCCTATGATATTGATTCAACTTCAGGGTGATTATCAACTGATTTATGAGGCCAAATCAAGCTTCTTACATCGTGATTCATTCTGGTTTGATTAGAATCAAGAAGAAATTGCAAAATCTCCAAACAGGGTAAATTGAATCACTTTGGTTAAAAGTGGGATAACTTCTTCATCATAACTCCTATGATATTGATTCAACTTCAGGGTGATTATCCACTGATTTATGAGTCCAAATCAAGCTTCTTACATCGTGATTCATTCTGGTTTAACTAGAATCAAGAAGAAATTGCAAAATCTCCAAACAGGGTAAACTGGAATCACTTCGGTTAAAAGTGGGATAACTTCTTCATCATAACTCCTATGATATTGATTCAACTTCAGGGTGATTATCCACTGATTTATGAGTCCAAATCAAGCTTCTTACATCGTGATTCATTCTGGTTTGATTAGAATCAAGAAGAAATTGCAAAATCTCCAAACAGGATAAACTGGAATCACTTCGGTTAAAAGTGGGATAACTTCTTCATCATAACTCCTATGATATTGATTCAACTTCAGGGTGATTATCCACTGATTTATGAGTCCAAATCAAGCTTCTTACATCGTGATTCATTCTGGTTTGATTAGAATCAAGAAGAAATTGCAAAATCTCCAAACAGGGTAAATTGGAATCACTTCGGTTAAAGTGGGATAACTTCTTCATCATAACTCCTATGATATTGATTCAACTTCAGGGTGATTATCCACTGATTTATGAGTCCAAATCAAGCTTCTTACATCGTGATTCATTCTGGTTTAACTAGAATCAAGAAGAAATTGCAAAATCTCCAAACAGGATAAACTGGAATCACTTCGGTTAAAAGTGGGATAACTTCTTCATCATAACTCCTATGATATTGATTCAACTTCAGGGTGATTATCCACTGATTTATGAGTCCAAATCAAGCTTCTTACATCGTGATTCATTCTGGTTTAATTAGAATCAAGAAGAAATTGCAAAATCTCCAAACAGGGTAAACTGGAATCACTTCGGTTAAAAGTGGGATAACTTCTTCATCATAACTCCTATGATATTGATTCAACTTCAGGGTGATTATCCACTGATTTATGAGTCCAAATCAAGATTCTTACATCGTGATTCATTCTGGTTTGACTAGAATCAAGAAGAAATTGCAAAATCTCCAAACAGGGTAAACTGGAATCACTTCGGTTAAAAGTGGGATAACTTCTTCATCATAACTCCTATGATATTGATTCAACTTCAGGGTGATTATCCACTGATTTATGAGTCCAAATCAAGCTTCTTACATCGTGATTCATTCTGGTTTGATTAGAATCAAGAAGAAATTGCAAAATCTCCAAACAGGGTAAACTGGAATCACTTCGGTTAAAAGTGGGATAACTTCTTCATCATAACTCCTATGATATTGATTCAACTTCAGGGTGATTATCCACTGATTTATGAGTCCAAATCAAAGCTTCTTACATCGTGATTCATTCTGGTTTGATTAGAATCAAGAAGAAAATGCAAAATCTCCAAACAGGGTAAACTGGAATCACTTCGGTAAAAGTGGGATAACTTCTTCATCATAACTCCTATGATATTGATTCAACTTCAGGGTGATTATCCACTGATTTATGAGTCCAAATCAAGCTTCTTACATCGTGATTCATTCTGGTTTGATTAGAATCAAGAAGAAAATGCAAAATCTCCAAACAGGGTAAACTGGAATCACTTCGGTTAAAAGTGGGATAACTTCTTCATCATAACTCCTATGATATTGATTCAACTTCAGGGTGATTATCAACTGATTTATGAGTCCAAATCAAGCTTCTTACATCGTGATTCATTCTGGTTTAATTAGAATCAAGAAGAAATTGCAAAATCTCCAAACAGGTAAATTGGAATCACTTCGGTTAAAAGTGGGATAACTTCTTCATCATAACTCCTATGATATTGATTCAACTTCAGGGTGATTATCCACTGATATATGAGTCCAAATCAAGCTTCTTACATCGTGATTCATTCTGGTTTAACTAGAATCAAGAAGAGATTGCAAAATCTCCAAACAGGGTAAATTGGAATCACTTCGGTTAAAAGTGGGATAACTTCTTCATCATAACTCCTATGATATTGATTCAACTTCAGGGTGATTATCCACTGATTTATGAGTCCAAATCAAGCTTCTTACATCGTGATTCATTCTGGTTTAACTAGAATCAAGAAGAAATTGCAAAATCTCCAAACAGGTAAACTGGAATCACTTCGGTTAAAAGTGGGATAACTTCTTCATCATAACTCCTATGATATTGATTCAACTTTCAGGGTGATTATCCACTGATTTATGAGTCCAAATCAAGCTTCTTACATCGTGATTCATTCTGGTTTGATTAGAATCAAGAAGAAATTGCAAAATCTCCAAACAGGGTAAACTGGAATCACTTCGGTTAAAGTGGGATAACTTCTTCATCATAACTCCTATGATATTGATTCAACTTCAGGGTGATTATCCACTGATTTATGAGTCCAAATCAAGCTTCTTACATCGTGATTCATTCTGGTTTAACTAGAATCAAGAAGAAAATTGCAAAATCTCCAAACAGGGTAAACTGGAATCACTTCGGTTAAAAGTGGGATAACTTCTTCATCATAACTCCTATGATATTGATTCAACTTCAGGGTGATTATCCACTGATTTATGAGTCCAAATCAAGCTTCTTACATCGTGATTCATTCTGGTTTGATTAGAATCAAGAAGAAATTGCAAAATCTCCAAACAAGGGTAAACTGGAATCACTTCGGTTAAAAGTGGGATAACTTCTTCATCATAACTCCTATGATATTGATTCAACTTCAGGGTGATTATCCACTGATTTATGAGTCCAAATCAAGCTTTCTTACATCGTGATTCATTCTGGTTTAACTAGAATCAAGAAGAAATGCAAAAATCTCCAAACAGGGTAAACTGAATCACTTCGGTTAAAAGTGGGATAACTTCTTCATCATAACTCCTATGATATTGATTCAACTTCAGGGTGATTATCCACTGATTTATGAGTCCAAATCAAGCTTCTTACATCGTGATTCATTCTGGTTTGAATAGAATCAAGAAGAAATTGCAAAATCTCCAACAGGGTAAACTGGAATCACTTCGGTTAAAAGTGGGATAACTTCTTTCATCATAACTCCTATGATATTGATTCAACTTCAGGGTGATTATCCACTGATTTATGAGGTCCAAATCAAGCTTTCTTACATCGTGATTCAATTCTGGTTTGATTAGAATCAAGAAGAAATTGCAAAATCTCCAAACGGGGTAAACTGTAATACTTCGGTTAAAGTGGGATACTTCTTCATCATAACTCCTATGATATTGATTCAACTTCAGGGTGATTATCCACTGATTTATGAGTCCAAATCAAGCTTCTTACATCGTGATTCATTCTGGTTTAATAGAATCAAGAAGAAATTGCAAAATCTCCAACGGGTAAACTGGAATCACTTCGGTTAAAGGTGGGTAACTTCTTCTCATAACTCCTATGATATTCATTAAACTTCAGGGTTGATTATCCACTGATTTATGAGGCACAAATCAAGCTCTTACATCGTGATTCATTCTGGATTTGATTAGAATCAAGAATGAAATGCAAAATCTCGCAAACAGGGGTAAACTGGAATCACTAATGGTTAAAGGTGGGATAAACTTGCTTAACCATAAACTCCCTATGATATTTGATTCCAACTTCATAAGGAACGATTTTACACTGATTTATGAAGTCCAATCAAGCTCTTACGATCGTGATCATTCTGGTTTAACTAGAATCAAGAAGAAATTGCAAAAATCTCCAAACAGGGTAAACTGGAATCACTTCTGTTAAAAGTGGGATAACTTCTTCATCATAACTCCTATGATATTGATTCAACTTCAGGGTGATTATCCACTGATTTATGAGTCCAAATCAAG